>JAVJIF010034586.1:0-137211 GCA_038442645.1 Agave tequilana
AAACCCTTAGGAGACAAAACTCCTATTTTAGGCAAAACCTAGAGGTTTAATACCTTATTGCACATGCTCAGTGCAATCAGATCACCCCGCGAAAGTGGTGTAATGAACTTTCTTAGTTTAGCTTTCTAATTCCTTTTATTTTGCTCAGGGACGAGTAAAAGATAAGTGTGGGATGCGATTAGTGTTTATATTTGCATATTTTTCATCACATTTTTGCATTTATTTTAATAAAATTCTATTTACTAATGGGTTCTTCTCTTTGTTTCTAGGTTCATTGGCTTGAAGAAAAGAAGAGGCCCAAAACTCTAAATATTTGAGAATTTTTAGAGCCAAGAAGAAGTCCGACACTTGAAGCCCATTCTGCTATTGCTGGGAGCAGAAGTCCAACATATTTATTGCAGATACAGACCCCTTCTCCCTGGCACCAGACTGCACCCTCTGCCCCTGGAGCTCTGGCACTAGTATGGCCGCATTTCCGCGGCCATGGCCGTGAAAACATGGCCATAATGGCGCCGTGGAAGCCATGGCCAATGGCCATACTCTCTGCTGCTCCCAATACTCCTGTGCCTATAAATACTTCCCAGGATTTTCTAGAGAGGGAGATATCCATAGAATAGGAGAGGTTATGCTAGTTTGTTATTGTATTTTCTTTGTTTTCTTGTATTCTCTCTTTGTTCTTTATTTTAGGTTAGCCATTAGAGTGAGAGAGAGAGAGAGAGAGAGAGAGAGAGAGAGAGTGAAGCTTGTATCTTGAAGGTGATAATAAAATACAAGTCAATTTCTTCCTTTACCACATTGTTTTTTGTGTTTTTACCTTGCTTTTACTTGCACTAGCTTGGTATTTTCTCTCCTCTCATCTTCTTTTTTGTTTCATTTATCGTGTCTAGCTAACTTTTTTATAGTATGGCTAACTAACTACTAACCCACTAATCTTTAGTAACTTGCTTGAACAACACATGAATCAATAAGTGTTAAACAACCTTATCAAATAAGAGCAATGATATCTTACGATGAGGATTTTAACTCTAACTTACTAAAAGTAGACTCACTTTCTTATTTCATGCTTGACTCATGAGTGTTTGATGATTTATAAAAGTTGTTAACTCTATTTATTTTTATAAGTTAGTGAAACTCTCATGCATCCTTGTCGATACCAATAGTGCATTTATTTCTTCCTCTATACTTGCCTCAAATGGATCTTGATGGAAGAATGTTCAAGTTTTGTCGTGTGAATCAAGGTGATGGGAGGAACTTTCATTCGATCTACCACGTGAAATGTTCTTGTACACAAGATTTGTGATTGCCTATGATACATTATGAGGTTATGTCTTCAGAAGGTAGAGGTAGAGCGGAAGCAATTAGTAGGAGGTTAGCCATGCATCTTTTCCATCTCTAAAAATACAAAACACTTTTCTAGCACCAAAATATTTCAAACTATTTCTACAATCTTTCTTGTTTTTCTTTAATTCATTCTTTAAACTAAGAAACGTCTTTTCTATGAACAAAGAAGACAACATCAAATTCTATCGCTCCCCCTCCTTGTGGATACGACCCATATAGCAACTTTGCTATCACAGTAGAATTGCTAAGGCTGTAACATCGACCATCACTCTTTTACTTCATCTTGTGCATGCTTTTTAGTGATAAAAAATCTTCCTGGATAAGCTCCTCCAAGTATTATTGGAGGGCCCAGTAATGGATGTTTGATGCCCTTTGCAGTCGTGATAGGAACAATACTCCTATGATCCGGACAATGAAGGATTGGGCTGGATCGACTTCGGACGTCTGACCCACGGTTGATCTTTAAAAGTATTAAATACTTTGTTGATCGAGCCTTAGCAGAGTGAAGTATTGTGTTAGCCGGTAGCTTTGGATTGGACTCAGAGGAAGGATGGAGAGCACACGCTTCTTGAAAGGAGGTTGCCCCGATGTTGGTCTGGAGCATGGTTGGGAGCTTCGTGAGCAGACTTTGACTTTGATCCATCATCACTTGGCTTTGTGGAGGAGTTGGAGGAAGCCTTTATTACGTCCTCTAATTGGATATAAGGTTGCACTCGGAAAAAGCTTTGCTCATTTTGGCGATGCTATGCTTCAAGAGGTACTTGTATAGAGGGTGTGTGACCTGCAGCCCACTGCTGAATGCGAGTGCCGCTACCTCCTCACCACAGTTGGAGACCTTGATTAGCTAACTCTGAAAGAAAGTAATGTAAGATTTAAGGCTCTCTCCTGGCCTTATCTTGATGGAGAAGAGGTGGTGACTACTCATTTTTAACTTCTTGGCGAGTGGTGTATCATGTGAGGAAGGCCTCATTGACTTCCGAGAAGTTGTGGAGAACGCGAGGTGGTAGGGAGTAGAATAACTCTGACGCCGTGCCCTTCAGACTTGAAGGGAAGGTAAGCAACATTATCGGTCATTGTATGAGTAGAGCATCATCTTGTCTTGAAAATGTCAGATATGTTGAATTAGATCACTTGCTCCCTGGTATGGCTTCAAATGGGAGTCCAGAACTTTTTTGGAAGCTTACACTCTTGGATGTCCTTAGAAAGCGGTGAGTCATGGAGGCGGGTAGTTGGATCAGGTGCCGAGACAGCTTGGTCTCTACTATCCGTTCTGGAGCAGCTCGTCGATGGCATGAAGATTTGGGACCCTCTTGTTCTTGGCGTCACTTCTTTGTACAGGGAGTTGTTCTGTAAGGCGGCGACCTGAGTCTGGAGCTGTTGGCTGAGCAACTTCATTTTTTTTTTGTTCGCGGAGGATGTTGTCACGTTCGAGCATCATCTGCTCTCCCTCACAATCTGACTATAGTTGTTATTCTTTCATCAACTCCATCTCGCGGAGCATCTGAAATAGTTGGTTTTCTTACTGTTGAGAATGGTGGGAGCTTGCAGACAGTTCCTACGGTGAAGTAGAGGTAGTACCTTCGGTGATCGGTTGATTGCTGATTAGTTTAGAGGTCGTGCCACTAGTAGTTGCTTTGTCCTTTCCCTTGGAGGTCGCGCCACCAGTAATTGCTTGGTGGGGCATTGCCAATTGGAAGAGGCTTTTTGAGGAAGGCTAAAGGGGGAGAGATCTTGAGCATAGGGACTCAGCTCTCAATGAAGCACCAAAAATGTAGGGGTAAATTCTCAGAGAAAATTTATCTACACTTCAATTTGTAACAAGGATTAAAAGAGAGTAATAAAGACAATGCAAAAATATAAATTTTATGTGAAAACTCAATTTGGGAAAAACTACGGGGAGGGGGAGAGAATTCACTATTTTCAGGAGGTTACAGTGAACTCAGCAGAGATAAATCTCTATCTAATATCTGAGTACAATGAATAATGGTTTGGAGAGATCTCTTCTCTCTAGTGAAAAGAAGTCTTCTCTTCTCTTCTTTTGTTTCTTTTGTTTCCTTTGTCTCGCCCCTCGTCCTTTCCATATCCGACTGTATATATACCCAGGGAGGCTTCACTGACAGTTTGAGTCATACGAATTTCATTAACTACAGGATCTGCATGTTGTGATTCTTCTGTGACAGTTTGATTCTACCCCTGATGGCAGGAACAATTTCTGCTGCCTTCTGTAACAGTCCGCATTGGAGTAAGAGTCATTGCATATTTGATATGTGGGATGATCTAGCGATGTAACGTACTCTATAAATGTAGGCGGATATCAATGGAGTTTGTTGCAGCAGTCATTTTGCTCAGGACAGAAGAACTGGTCTCGAGGTGGCGATTTTCTCAAAAGAGGAGGGTCCTCGGCGCAGTTGTTACCTCGGGAGGAGGAGCGGTCTCGAGAATAGATGGTTGGTGCTCTGCAGAGAGGTGTTCGGTCGACTTATCTTGTCGTTCGCCTTCGGTAGGTTCTGATAAGGAGGGACGCGTGTCCTGATTTGGAGTAGGTCAGAAATTGACCACTATATTAATTCACGTCTAAAGATGGAGGTGTTGTCAGATAAATATACCTAATGACTTTATATGGACTGGGGTACATGCCTACTCAATATAAATAACATAAAGATTCATTTAGATAATTTCAAGCACAGATAGTTTTCTCTTCCTTCAAGTGTTGTAGCTCTTAGGGAGAGGAGCCCTAGCCACCTCTACTCCTTAGCCTCTCTTTCATTCCATCTAAAAAAAAAGCTTATCAAAAGGCATCAATCCCAACAAATTTTGCATGTTTTCTCTTCCAAAACTCAAATTTACTTGTAGCAATCTCAAATCCTTTATCCAAATCATCTATCCTCACATTAAAATTTATTTACCTCCTCCATACTTTCGAACCCACAAAAACAAGTCTTTCTCCCAGCGAGCATCTTCTATCCAAATCCACAGCGTGTTTCTCATCTAGCTTTGCTCGTTTAGATGAATTTGTGGATATCATGGAATTAGGTTTGGAGGATGAAGAAGAAGGTGTCGGTGTTCTTTGCTTCCCACAATTTTCTCTCAAGATGCTCGACGTACCTGGCCGTGGGAGGCTCTCGTCGACGGTTAGTTTCGATGAGTTGCGTCGGTCATGGCGACTGGCGTATCCAGCCATGGTGGATTACAAGGTGAGATGACTCATTGAGAAGTATGATCATGGCGTCCACATATCTGACCATTAAAGTTGAAAACTAGGCTGGTGGCGGCCATGGCGACCAACGTTTTCGGGCATGGTATTTTGCAAAAATGGGCTTTTTGTTTTGATGTATCTTCATGGTGTCAGGAGTATCCGACCATGTGGATTTGGATCCTCGTTTATTATCACAATGCCCTATCTAGTGATGGGTACATGGATCCAAGCGCAGGGAGAAGCCAATCAGATCTCAGATGTGTTTGATAATCAAGGCTTTCTGATTTCATTGGTTGTGTGTATTTGGGTCTACAATTAAGACAGCTCGACTGTCATGTTGTGCACTACTAATTTGGGGTTATTTGGATTCAGAAATTAGGTAGAAGTGAGGAAGTGAAAAGTGTCTTTTTTTTTTTTATTTCTGTTGTTCATCCAAACATCGGCTCGACTGTCATGTTTGTAATAAGTTGTATGATAAAACAGTTAATTTTTTCCTCATGTAAATCTTAATTGCATTCTAATTGCACTCCAATTTTTATTTTCTTAGTTAATTTTTTTTTAATATTATTTTATGGTCAACTTTGTGGTCAACTTTTCTATTTCTATTTTCACATTATCATCCAAACACTGAAAAAGACATAACATTTTTCAAACCACACTTCTCAACAACATCCAAACACCGAAAAACATACTAATCAATTCTCAAGTTTCAGAGGAAACTATTACCACTTCCTCACTTCCACCCTTAACCAAACAGGCCGAGGATCACTTCAGTGGGGACCAATTCCTAATTGTGATTGCTGTATTTGGGGTAACGCGAGCGTACACTTGCAAGAAACCAACAGAGAAGTTTGCCTTAATAATTTTCCCACTGAGTTGTGGAGTATTATTGCGGTGGATGCAAGAGGGTAAGTATTGGGAGACCGTAAATGGCCTTACATAAGCCTCTTCTAGCCAAAGAAAAACAAGAAAAAGTCATGCAATTCTCTAAGGTTGTAAACCTTCGTGCCCTTTCCAGCAAAAGATGCAGAGATTCCTTTTTATGATACCGTATTTTAATTGTAATATTCCAATATGCAACATACATAATTGTTGTTATAAATAGTGAATTCTCATAGATTGGTTCACTCTAATTCAAATAACACTTTTAAAATTTTAGGAGAAATACTTATGTTTCTTTACTCTCCCTTCCCTTACTCTCTCACACTTTAAATTGAAAATTTTCATTTAATGTTATTGTTAGGAACCGAGGTCTAGATCGATGATAAGAGAGGGAGGTTGACTATGATCATTTGTTCCCCAAAAAAAAAAAAAAAAAGAATGGTATTCAGTGTTTAGATTTTTCACATCATTATTTGAATCTCCTTTGCGATTTTTCCCCAATATAAGTTTTTTGTGATATATTTTTCTAAACATAGTTAATTTAATACTTGCTAGTTTAAGTGTTAGATTTTCCACATCATTATTTGAATCTCCTTTGCAATTTTCCCCAATATAAGTTTCTTGCGATATATTTTTTTTAAAAACATAATTCATTTAATACTTGCTAGTTTTAAGATAGTTTTTTATTTGCTGTCCAAATACATATATACTCGACTTTTAGAGACCTAGCTCAATGATGAAGACATGAGTTTAACTTGATAGCTTTAAGATATATTTTTTATTTGCTATCCAAATAAATATATACTTGACTTCTAGAGATCTGGCTTAATGTTAAAGACATGAGATTAGGTTATAGACCCAAACAAAAGAAGCGAATATTTTCCAAAATCATAGCACATTAAATTGATTGAATTAATGAATCAGATTATTTTTGTGTAATCTTCTCCAATTAGAATATTGATTATAGCTTAGTCCTACGTATCCAGAGCAACCAAATACAAGTGAAATATTTTTCCCCCATGTTAAGAGAATATGATTACGTTAAGCCCTCTTAGTCAACCGGAACTATTTTTAAGAACTAGAACTTTTTGTAGTAGAATATTTTATGAAACTAGAATTATTTAATAAAATTGGCAAACAATTGGTGAAAAATTATAATAATTAGAACTTTTCCTAGAACGTCTTGAACTGAAAGTGAAATATTTCTTAGAAATTTTGATGATGTGGCGTCTTATTTATTTAACTTTTAATTACTATTAGTTAATTATTACTTAAAATTATTAATAAAAATGCAATTACATTAGGATACAAACCGAGCTCGAGCGAGCTGGTCTTGTTTGAGTTCGACTCGTTTATTAATCGAGCGAGTCACAAGCGAGCTAATTCAACAACAATCTGAATAAGAAACTGTTCGTGAACAATTTATTTATTCCAGAATTCTTGGAACTAAGTTTTTGACATGGTATCAAGAGGTTCTAACCGCCTCTTTAAGAAAGAAGAGGTACTTATAATTCAAATTTTCTTTTGAACAACTCTCTTTTATTATATGTAAGTAGCTCATAAAATAATGAAGTGCTAATGGGTATAGCTACAATTTATGCAAAATATTTGCGCGCGCGCGCGCGCACACACACACAGAAATATGTATATCAGCCGACAGTTGAGAGTCTCTCTCAGCCTGCAGTGACGTCGCACAATATTTACCACACCACTAAGTTGCGGCCCGCTTATTGGAATAAATTAAATTACAAAATGCCCGTCGGTAAAAGGTACTTGTCCCGTAATTGTTTATTATTATTTTTTCCCTATTTCTTTTACCGCTCTTTGTCAGATTTAGAGTTTCATTTTCCTACCATAAAGTTGTTTCTGAAAATAGCGATTTCCGGATCAGGTTTTTCTCCTTCTTATTTAATGTCGACGTCGGAGTAGTCCACTTCCCCTGCCAATTCTGGTTGCAGTCGTGGCGATCTCTATCTCCCAATCTAAATATGGACTATATATCATCTGGTTCAACTTTCTCTCAGAATATTGAAAGTATTAAAGGGTTGAGATATTTGCATGCTGATCAAGAGGTTTTTATTTATCAATTTGCCCCCGCAATTTCTTAAATGTAGAAGATTTTTATGTAGCGTATATGGAACTGCGACTTAGATTTCGTTTTATAGAACAATATAATCACTTGTTCTAAAGTCTTTTTTTCAGAAAGAATTTTACAGTTTTGTTAAATGCGATCTCAGTCGCACCTATTTAATTTAATATACTAAAATTTATGAACTGCGACCAGTAAGTTAATACACTAAAGGTTAAGAACTGTGACCACGATCGCAGTTTGTATTAAAAAAATTTCCGACTGTAAAAGCTATTTTTATAACTGCAACCTTAGTCGCAGTCCTTTTTTTTTATAATTCTTACACGTGTCCACGTCAATTATATCTATTTTATACACTAAATTTAAAGAACTGCGACTTGAGGTCACAGTATATACTAATGAGAGAGTTGCACAGTTATTATAATGTTTTAAAAAATCTAGACATACGAAAAACTGCGACTACGATCGCAGTCTTTTATTTAGAAGTTATAGATTTCTTTACATCTGCGACCTTGGTCGCAGTTTTAGTAATTACAGTTCAGACGTGTGATATTCAATTATTTATTTTTATTTAGTTCAGCAATTTATTTTGTAGGATCTGAATTCACATGGAGAAATGTTGGAAGCTTAAATCTTTTTGTAGGGAAACAGTTTTTCATGGATGAGGAAGTATACAACTTCTACAATTTTTATGCAAGGAACAGAGATTTTGGCGTAAGAAGAAAATGAATAGATAAGTCACGGAGGCCTCCTCATGAAGTTATTTGCAGAAAATTTTATTATAATAAGGAGAGTGTGAAGAAGTGTGTGACAAAAGATAAGATGGGCTTACAGTCAACTGTCGAATTGACACTAGAGTACGTGTCCTGCTGAGATGCATGTTTGTCTTCGTTTTTTATTTGACAGAAGATCTTGGGTTGTCACCAAATTTGTTGATTCTCATTCACATAAATTGTCAAGCCCAGATAAGGTCCATCACCATTACTCTTACCAGACACATCGATCAAAGATTAGCAGAAGCATTATGAGCAATTTGGTTGATGTAGGAATTTGCCCTTCAAATATTTCCCGTGTTGTTAATGCAATGAACCACGGAGAAGGTTGTGAAGAAGTAAGCCCGCAATAAGTTATTGATTTTACTCGTCACCGTAGAAATAACATTGGCCATGAGTTTATTGTGATAATCAAATATTTTCAAGAAAAAGCCGAGTCCGATCTTCGGTTCATCAATGAACTCTCAGAACGGGTCGTCTGTATTACGCTCATCCTCTGACCCGTAGCGAGGGAACGATTCAAAACTATACATCCAATCATCATTAGATAATTGACTTCTTTCTGGTGAAGATAGTGGAGAAGACATTTTTGAATCTGTTTTCGAATATTAAAAGAGACGAATTTCAGAAAACCAATTTAGTCTGTTTGTTATCCTCTAATGGACACCCTTTATATATTAATAATCTAGGAATTCCAAAGTTTTATGCTCTCAAAGACGTGAACATAGCGCAAATTTATTCTCTGCCTTTTTTCAAAAAGTGTATACTTTTCAGGTGACTGTTCAGTTTTCGAAAACAGGTAAAAAGTTAATATATTTTTACATGCAGTTACTTTGTACCTTGAATACGTCAAGACTTTTATTATTTTAATTTCTTATGGTAGAAAAAGACAGGGAGGATCATGTTTACGTTTCATTAAATTATTATGTTAATAAAATTAAAACATATATCGTTATGTGTATAAAAACTTTGGAGTTCCGAATAGGGTAATGCGACCATGGTCGCAGTGCGATCTGATATATGATTCAATAACTGCGACCGCGATCGCTGTCTCGATTACATTAATAGAATGATAATAAATAGATACATTTTTTTACAGACAAATTTATTCATGCAACCATTGTCGCATTATAAGCAAACGATACAACGTCCCAGGTCATGACTGTGACTTTGATCGCAGTACAAATTCTGAACTCATGATTTGGTTCTAATATCAATGCGACCTAAGTAACATGTATTCTGTAACAGCTATAGAATGGAAACAAGAAAATCTCAATGGATTGTATAACAAATAAATAAAAATGTTTACAAATTACATTAATAAAGCCAACAGACCTGCTTTACATCTAATGTTATATTTATTAAAAAAATGAGGTATATCAAGAATTAACAATATTATAATTAAAATTTTAGTCAATTATCAGTCTTCAAATACCATCCTTCTTATAAATTCTGTTTCTTCATCCCAACTTTTATCTCTGTCTACGAGTAACATGTATGCAAGCTTGCTTCTTAGTCTCTGTACATCGGATGCCTGTTGGCCCAGAGCCTTCCACTCTAGTTTTGATGATGATTAACTCATGTAGTTATGTTTACTAATAATCTTGTGATGTTTAGTTTCAGATCATTAACCAAGATGTTAGTTGGTGATTAGCTTCAACAAAGGAATTTTGAAGCCTTTTCACATGGTGATTCAAGAGCCCGAGCAACAAGATCATACATAGCACTCGTTGGAGTCTAGCTCGGTGGATCATGGAGTTTTGGATCGAGTCAACTTGAAGATGGAGATCGTCAAGAAGACTTAGGTATCCTAGTTTAGTTTGTGTTTTAGATCCTTGTGTAAAGATTAGATAGTGTGATATGCTCAAGTTCACAATACACACACGTTTCATATTTTGGATATTTTTTGGTTTTTGGTTTAACCGATATTGGTTTTCATGAATAAATAGTATCAATACAAGTTTACTTTGTTTAAGTGTATATTAGATATATTCTATATACATGTAAGCTTAATTTCCTAGACAAACTTATGTTGAGATGCCCATTCATGAGGTTTGGTGTTTTGTGTTTTTAACAAAACATATTTTGGAAATAAAAGACAAAAACAATGATATGTATATGTTTCATGTATATTGGACTTATGTCCATATGCAACATGCCTAAATGTGTTTAAGTTTCATGATTTTGTACTTAAATGAGTTTTAGGAAAAATCAAATTTCCTATTGAAAAATCTAAGTTTGGAAAAATACAGGTTTTGATTTTCAGAAATATTTGTAAGACACAAAAATGGTTCAAAATATTTGATATTTGTCATGAAATTTTTATCACATGTTTGTATATCAATGAAAAATGATAAAACTATTTTTGTGAAATTTTAGAAGATTTATGGGATTTTTTAGAATAATTTTTAACTCAGTTTTCTGACCAGAACCCAGCCTGCCAGGCTCTGCCGGTCGACTGGACCCAGAGTCGACCGACCGACCAACGTGCACAGCCTTGTGCACGTTGGCCAGGTGCATGGCACGATCGACCGGGTCGGTCGACCGGCCAGAGAGCTTTGCTCTCTGGTTTTGGGCGGTTGATCGGGCGGTCGACCGGCTTCTTCCAACGGTCAAAAATATGACCGTTGGCGGTTGACCGGGCGCTCGACCGCCAGCCGTCACAAGCTGAAAAATCAGCCTAACGGCTAGTTTTGTTTTGGGGGCTATAAATACACCATTCCTTTGGGATTTTGGTTAAGGTTTTTAAGCAAGAAAATTTAGAGCTTCTCTAGAGATTATTTTCAAGTTTTCAAAAGTGTTTTTTGGGCTTTAAACTTCAAATTTGGTTTTGTGTTTTAGGGTTGGAAAAATCAAAGAAAATAGAAATTTGGGAGTTTTGTATTGTTCTTCACTTCTATCATCTACAAAGTATTTTACCAAGTATTTTTCTTTGAGTTTTTGTTTTTCAAACTCTTGATTTTCCACACTTGAGCTATATCTTCTATCCTATCTATAGGATCCTTTATTTGTTGGAAAAGAAATTGAGTTTGTGGTCTTTTGTGATCACCTTGTTGTAAACCCTTTTTTTTGTGGTTGCTCCCTCTTCGGTAGAGATGGATTGTGCTTGTATCCCTCTTCGGTAGAGGTGGATTTGGTGGAGTTCAGTACTCCGGTCTTCGGTAGACCATTTGTATTGCCTCGGTGGAGGTTGTATTGGTTGAGACAGGAGTTCGGTACTCCTAATGGATTGAAAATCCTTCTCGATGAAGGCGGGGACGTAGAGCTTGGTGCTCGAACCTCGAAACACATATTGTTGTTTGCGTTTGATCGATTGTCTCTCAACCTCTCTCTCTTTTATTTGTGTATTGCATCATTCATATTGTCATATCTTATATGCTTGTGTTGTGCCTTGCATCTATTCATATTGCTCATTTATATTATATGCTTGGCTTGTGTGTGTGCCTCACTTGTGCTAAATCATGAGAGCTTCATATAGCACCTCAACTCTTATTCAGAGGAATCAAGAGGAGTTAGTTCAGAGCCCTTCACGGGAAATTCGGCTACACTCGTTGGTTGCACTAAGTGTAGTTGCAATTAGTTTTGTAATTCCGCATTTAGTTCTTAGATTAACCTTATCACCTATTCACCCCCCTCTAGGTGATTTCAATACCGTCACAGTATCAATGGCTGATGGACTACAAAATGCTATACTTTGTTGGCTCAAAGGCCTATCACTCTAGTTTTGATGATGATCAACTCATGCAGTTATGGTACTAATGATCTTGTGTTTAATTAGTTTCAGATTTGTGATCAAGATCTTAGTAGGTGTGTAGCTTCAACAAAAGATTTAAAGTCAAGTTTTGGAGCTAGCACGGTTTGATTCAAGAGCTTGTGCATCAAGACCACATCAAGTACTCAAGAGGAGTCTAGCTCTATGGATCATGTTTGGACCAAGTAAGAAGATGAGAAGACTTTAAGTGAAGACTTCAAGATCAAGACTTGAGTCTAGGTTTGTTTTTATAAGATTTTGTTTTTAGATAAAATGTAAAGGATAGAATAGTTAGTGGATTGCTCAAGTATATCTTACACACACACTCTGATTTAGATGAGTTTTCATAAAAAGAATTTTATTTTGGAAAAATACAAAAGAGTTTTCTTTTAGAAAAATACCAGTTTGATTTTGGAATTCAAAGTATATATGTTTTAACCAAAACCATTTTAATGCTTATTGTCAAAAACATAGATATTTCATCATGTATGTGTAATGGATCATATCCATACACCCTATGCTTTCAAAGTGTTTAAAATATCTTGTTTTTGTATTTGGAGAAGTTTGGAAAAATCAATTTTGAAAAATACAGTTTTTGTTTTGAGCCAAATTTTCTAAGTTACAAAAATAGTTCAAATTATTTGTAACATGTCTTAATTTTGCTCAACCATGTTTGATTATCAAAGTATAATATTAAAACTATTTTTGTAGATTTTTGGTAATTTTATGGGATTTTATTTTAGCAAAAAGACAACCTTTTAAATCCCTAATTTGACCTGACCTGGCTTCTGTCGGTCGACCGGACCGTCGACCGAGCTTGAAGTCCGTCGACCGAGTCGGTCGACCGACGTGCACAGAACGTGCACGCCAGCTTGGCTGGAGGGCCGGTCGACCAAGTCGGTCGACCGCCAGAGAGCTTTGCTCTCTGGAAAGCCCCTGTCAACCGAGCCGGTCGACCGGACAGAGAGTCTGCTCTCTGTATCCAGGTCTCGGTCGACCGGGCCGGTCGACCAATGGCACAAGGTCAGATTTCTAACCGTTGGCCGGTCGACCGACTGGTCATCTGACTCCCAACGGCTAGTTTCTCTAGCCCTATAAATTGGGGCTTTGGGGGGCTCTTTTCTTTAAGATTTTCAAGTGGATTTTGCATTAGTTTTTCTCACTCTATTAAGAGGTTTTCTCCACTTGTTTTAGAGCCAATATTTCCAATAAAAGGGGAGTTTATCAAGAGTGTTTCAAAAGAGATTTTCTTGTGTTTTTCACCATAATTTCAATTCTTATTTTCTCACAAACACTTGAGCTATCCATTGATATATTCATCCTATAGGAGTGTTTTTGTGAGATTATTTTTAGGTGATCTAAGTGTTGTGATCACCAAAGACTTCATCTTGTTCTTTGAGGAGGCGGACGTGTGTGTTCGCATTGTTTCGGGTTCTAGTGGGAACTCGGTGTTTGAGGTGCAGCCTCGGCGAGCTTGTGGGCTTGCGGTGTGTACGAGACTAGAGAGTCCAAGGAGTTCAAGTGTGAAGTCGCCTTGTAGGTGTTGCGGCACCGAGTGATCCGGTGGGATCGATTATAGTGGAAATCCTTCAAGTGTTGAAGGCGGGGACGTAGAGCGAGTGTGCTCGAACCTCGAAACAAATCTCCCGTGTTTGCGATTGCTCTCTCTATCTCTTACTTGTCTTTATATATTGCATGCTTATATTGTCTTTATCTTTATATGCTCGATATATTGTGTGCTTAATTGTTATATGCTTGGGGATTATTTGCTAACACTTGTATTCAACCAGAGAGCCAAAGCGGCACCTCAACTCTTATTTAGAGGAATCTTGAGGAGTTAGTCCAGAGCCCTTCACGGGAAATTCGGCTACACTCTTCTGTTATACGTGGTGTTTTAGTTTAAGAAGTTTTAATTCTGCATTATTGACCATTACATTAGCTCATCACCTATTCACCCCCTCTAGGTGATTTACAGTTGGTATCAGAGCCAAGTGCTCTTGATTTGGGTCTTACAACCTAGAGTTAAAGATCCTCATTTTATAGCTAATCACATATTTGTACACACACCATGGACTTCATGACACCTCCCACCTTTGACATCCTTAACATCCAAACTTGGAAGGTTAAGATGTCTTTGTACCTCAAAGGCCTAGGCATTCATGTTTATCTTGCTACAATTAAAGATTCATATGATAATAATAGCAAGTATATTGAGGCTAACTCAAAAGCCATTCATGCTTTGAAGAGTACCCTAAACAATGATTATTTATATAGGGTTGCTAATCTTGATTCGGCTTTTGTAGTGGAACACCTTGATCTCCCTCGGCGAACAAGAACAATATTATGCGGGGAGCGATTCGGATGTTGGAAGTGACACCTCCAACGTGTGCTACATGGTCCAAGGGATAACCCCTTGAGGTAACTACCGAATCCGAGGTAGAAGAAGATGTTGAAATGTCATATGATGAGCTTGCATCTTTTTGCAACAATTACTTGAAAAATATGACATGATTAAAAAGGATAATAAGAATTTGAAAAAGAATTTTGATTGCATGTTAAATGAAAAAGATTCTTTACAAGAAAATTTTGAAATTATTTCAAAAGAAAACGAGTCCTTGAAAAATGAAAATGTTTTCTGGATGTCTAAATTAAATGATCTTTGTGAAGGAAACACTAATTTGAAAAATAAAATGATTTTGGTGGAAAAACAAAAGGAAGTTGCTTTGCATGAAAACACTTCTTTAAAAGGAAAAATTATTGAAAAGGAAAAAGTAAATGTTTCTAAAAAGAAAAAGATTATTGATCATGCTCTTCATGCCACAACCATTGATAAAAATGAAGTAAATTTTTGAAAAATAAAATTGATTGTTTGAGCTCAACTTTGAGCACATGTACATTTAACCACTCTAGATTGGAGTCTTTGTTTTCAAAGAAACAAGCTCCACATGTTCATGCACAACACCCACATCATGAATATGCATATTTTGCACGTCATGACCACACCCATAATCATATGCAGCATTCTAGAGTGTACAAATGTACACATTGTGGCCGCAAAGGCCATCTAGCAAAATTTGTTATGATAAGATAAATACTTTAAAATTTGCTAAGAAAAATGTTTGGGTTCCATTAGATGCTAACCCCGTGGACCCAAAAGAAAATGGGTACCAAATCCCCATCTTGTATTTTTGATGTAGGTACAGGCTCTCACAAAACGTGAGAGAGATGGTGCCTTGGTAGTGGATGTATGGACTTGATGGACATATATTTGATGCACCGCTATCAAGGAGGTTTGGTGGGACAACCACCATGTTTTGGAGAATTAGAGCTTAGTTCTTTGGTTTGGTAACTATCTCTAAACTCCTATTTACATGCTTTTTACTTAAATCACATTTTTAGCATGTTCATGTTTTATTTGTGCTTCATGAGGTATATAACTTGTTTAGATGTAGATTCTATTAAAACTTGGATATATATGTACAAGTAGTGAGCAACAAATTGATTCATGTATGTTTGCACTTCATCGTTCATTTGTACTCACTATATGTACATGTATAGCCTAGTTTTGATGATTCCCTCATTTACACTTATTTTGCCTATTTTCATGTTTTACTTCATGTATATGTAATTTGTTTTCAAATCTAATGTATATACATGTATGTCTCTCGAGTCTCTTGCCTTCATGCAAATCATATCATAGACTCTTTTTATGTTTGGGATATGTATGCATATTGTTAGTTTTAAATAAAAACATACATATACCTAGAAGTTTGTTTTTAAGATGAAAAATGAATTTTTATGATTTTCATCTTTAATTGAAAAATGAATGATTTTTGTTTGATAAAATAATATTCATGTTTGTTTTGAGCATAATTGACTATTTTCAAGAAAATACTACTTACATGATTATTGATCACTCACACTTCATTTGTTTATTCATGACTATGTTTCATGATCATTTTGAGCTTTATGGACCTTGAGTGTTGAATTTTGTGTATTTAGTATGTTTCATGAATACATATGCATTGGTTTTATGTTTTGAAGGATCTTTAACTAGTTTTTCAAAAATTAATCTAACTAGTTATTTATTCTTCATTTGGTAGTGTTTTCAATACTAAAAATATTTTTCAAACCCTATTTTTGAAAACCCCTACTAAACCATTATTGGTGAACAGATGGGCGATTATGCCTTGTAAGCCCTATTGAAAATCTTTTAACTTGTGCATATAAGGGCGGTAGATTATGAGCTATATACTTGATCTCAATTGGTATTTTCATTTTGTATATACTCATATTTTGTTTCTTATATATGTATGCTTCATTTCAAATAATATCAATTCCTATTGGCATGCCTTTTTCATACATATATATGTTTTGGAACTCAAGCACAAACATTTTGTATATTCTCTTTTATTGATTTGTTTAATGTCACCCCTGTTGATCTTTCCTTTAACCCCTTTGTTGATGATTGACAAAAAAGGGGAGAAGTATTTGGATTTTATATATGCATGTTTTCCTTACTTTATACATAAAGGGGGAGAAGAATTTATGTTTATGCATATATGTTTTGTTTTGCAATAGGAGAAAAATAATTTGATGTGTTTTATGCTTAATTGGCATGTTTATCTCCTTATATTTGCATACATAACTGTTTAGTTTTATGTGCCTTATTCCCACATCTTTTTGTTTATTGTTATGCATGAGTTAAGGGGGAGCTTTTTGAAGCTTTACTTTAATCCATGCATATATAACTCCATGAGTTTTGTCATCATCAAAAAGGGAGAGTGTTGGCCCAAAGGCCTATCACTCTAGTTTTGATGATGATCAACTCATGTAGTTATGATACTAATGATCTTGTATTTAATTAGTTTCAGATTTGTGATCAAGATCTTAGTAGGTGTGTAGTTTCAACAAAAGATTTAAAGTCAAGTTTTGGAGCTAGCGCGGTTTGATTCAAGAGCTTGTGCATCAAGGCCACATCAAGTACTCAAGAGGAGTCTAGCTCTATGGATCATGTTTGGACCAAGTCAAGAAGATGAGAAGACTTCAAGTGAAGACTTCAAGATCAAGACTTGAGTCTAGGATTGTTTTTATAAGATTTGTTTTTAGATAAAAGTAAAGGATAGAATAGTTGGTGGATTGCTCAAGTATATCTTACACACACACTCTCTTGATTTAGATGAGTTTTCATATAAAGAATTTTATTTTGAAAAAATACAAAAGAGTTTTCTTTTAGAAAAATACCGGTTTGGTTATTGGAATTCAAAGTATATATGTTTTAAACAAAACCGTTTTAGTGCTTATTGTCAAAAACATAGATATTTCATCATGTATGTGTATGGATCATATCCATACATCCTATGCTTTTAAAGTGTTTAAAATATCTTGTTTTTGTATTTGGAGAAGTTTGGAAAAATCAATTTTGAAAAATACAGTTTTATTTGAGCCAAATTTTCTAAGTTACAAAAATAGTTCAAATTATTTGTAACATGTCTTGATTTGCTCAAGCATGTTTGATTATCAAAGTATAATGTTAAAAACTATTTTTGTAGATTTTTGGTAATTTTATGGGATTATTTTAGCCAAAAGACAACCTTTTAAATCCCTAATTTGACCTAACCTGGCTTCTGTCAGTCGACCGGACCGGTCGACCGACGTGCACAGAAAGTGCACGCCAGCTTGGCTGGAGGGCCGGTCGACCGGGTCGGTCGACCGCCAGAGAGTTCTGCTCTCTGGAAAGCTCCAGTCGACCGAGCCGGTCGACTGGACAGAGAGTCTGCTCTCTGTATCCAGGTCTCGGTCGACCGGGCCGGTCGACCGATGGCGCAACGGTCAGATTTCTGACCGTTGGCCAGTCGACCGGGCGGTCGACCGACAGGTTAATCTGACTCCCAACGGCTAGTTTTTCTAACCCTATAAATTGGGGCTTTGGGGGGCTGTTTCTTTAAGATTTTCAAGTGGATTTTGCATTAGTTTTTCTCTCTATTAAGAGGTTTTCTCCACTTGTTTTAGAGCCAATATTTCCAATTAAAAGGGGAGTTTATCATGAGTGTTTCAAAAGAGATTTTCTTGTGTTTTTCACCATAATTTCAATCCTTATTTTCTCACAAACACTTGAGCTATCCATTGATATATTCATCCTATATGAGTGTTTTTGTTAGATTGTTTTTAGGTGATCAAAGTGTTGTAATCACCAAAGACTTCATCTTGTTCTTTGAGGAGGCGGACGTGTGTTTGCATTGTTTCTGGTTCTAGTGGGAACTCGGTGTTTGAGGTGCGGCCTCGGCGAGCTTGTGGGCTTACAGTGTGTACGGGACTAGAGAGTCCAAGGAGTTCAAGTGTGAACTCGCCTTGTAGGTGTTGCGGCACCGAGTGATCCGGTGGGATCGATTATAGTGGAAATCCTTCAAGTGTTGAAGGCGGGGACATAGAGCGAGTGTGCTCGAACCTCGAAACAAATCTCCCGTGTTTGCAATTGCTCTCTCTTTATCTCTTACTTGTTTTTATATATTGCATGCTCATATTGTCTTTATCTTTATATGCTCGATATATTGTGTGCTTAATTGTTATATGCTTGGGGATTGTTTGCTAACACTTGTATTCAACCAAGAGAGCCAACGCGGCACCTCAACTCTTATTTAGAGGAATCTTGAGGAGTTAGTCCAAAGCCCTTCACGGGGAATTCGGCTACACTCTTGTGTTATACGTGGTGTTTTAGTTTAAGAAGTTTAGTTCCGCATTATTGACCATTAGATTAGCTCATCACCTATTCACCCCCCCTCTAGGTGATTTACATACTTTTCATATACTTACATACATATACAGTACAATCAATAATGAAAATTGTACAGGAAAATCATTAAATGAGATTAGATTTTTATACTCAAAATAAGCAGAAAATATGTTAGGTAAATGTCACAGGAAAAATACATGTTTGCTTGTTGGAGACATCTTGCATATTTTATATATGTTTTTTCATGAATTTATTGAAATCAATTTCAAAATTTTGTAATAACCTTTCTTTCTGCAATGTCAATAGAAAAAATATCAATATTAATCAAATTAAATACAAATATTCAGTAATCGTAAAATTAAAAATCAACTCACCATTGTTCTTGCATCTGTTTGATAAAGCTTTAATGTATTACTTGATTTTTCCACTGGGACCAAAGAGTTGTAAAAAATCCACTTTTGTGTTTGGCAATCAAATACCAACAAGGTCAGTGAAATCCAGCTTCCTTGGCACTGTGTTTGTGATTGATCGGGAAGAACATGTACTGAATATCAGTTGTCCAGTTTTCAACAACTGCTTGATGAAATAATCTTCAAGATCTCTACTTTTAGATACAACACCGTGCTATTAAAAACAAAATAAATTCAAAATACAATCAAAATATAAAAAATGATATGAAAATCAGATGTTATTCTGCCAAGACAACTGACTGCGACCAAGGTCGCAGTGTGTTTTGTTAATATATTTTTGGCTATGACCTTGATCGCATTCATCAATATCCATGTTTAATTTTTAAGGATTTCTTAGCAATTACGACTGTTATAAGGATTAATTATTAACATGCACTGCGACCAAGGTCGCATGATTGTTATTATTAAGAATATGTTGCCTACGACTGCGACCAAGATCGCAACCTGTATTACTCAATTGATATTCTTAAGGATTAATAATAACCTCGACTGCGACCTAGGTCACAGATGTAAAGAAATCTATAACTTCTAAATAAAAGACTACGATCGTAGTCGCAGTTTTTTATTCTTAAGGATTAATAATAACCTCGATTGTGACCTAGGTCGCAGTCCGTTCGTTATGCCTTATCAGCAACAAAGGCGACTAGTAGAATTTTTAACCTTCAAAAATTTAAAGTACTAAATTAATTAGAAAATTGATATTTTAATTAACTATAAAGGAGAAAATAGATGTTTACCCAAGCTTCACTTCGAAAGAATAGACTTTTTAATCCTCCACTCTTCTGTAGATGCTTCATGTAGAAATGAATTATATTGACATCTAAATCTCTACTAAACATCAGGTCCTCAATGTCAGTTTTTGCAACCATTATTCCATTGTCAGTATCCTGATATGCAGTAGAACAGTAAGAAAAACAAAAAAAAGTTAATAATTAGATTGTTCTAATATAAATATCTTATATTTTTGATATAATTTTAAATAAAATTAATTACTTGCTCAGAGAAGGCTTTGTCCAAGAATTTTTGATGAGAGCTTGTTGATGTGGCTGCAGAATTCTGTATGCAGTGGTTTCAGTCAATTCCCTGATTTTTGGCAGAGTGTCTAAAATTTGTTCGTTACCGAAACCAGTGGCAGAAGTCTGATCCGCAGGCTGTAGAAGAGGATCTTCATTAATTTTCTTTTTTATTTTGGATAAACGAAATCGAAGTCATCGCGATCTCTTTCAGCGCGCTTGCGTTTTTTGACTCCCCCTTCTATCATTCCTCTTAGAGTAATCTAAAATTTTTCCTTTGAATACTTGCCTCTGAGTCGGAGTCTGTTCTTAAAGTTTTTCTTCAGAAGCTCTGTTCTTTTGGAGTTCAAGTATCTATTGAGTTAAATTTAAAGAAAAAGTGAGAAAATCTTCCCCAGCAATACTTACTTCAAATTCAGAACCCTTGAAATCCTCCTCTTCCCTTTTCTTTTTCTTCTGCTCTTCTGCCTGTTTCTCCATCTGCTCCCTCATTCTTTTCTGCTTCTTCTCCTCTTCCTCCTTCCTCCTCCTTTCTTCTTTCATCCTCTCGTTCTTCTTCTCTTCTAGCTCTTTCTTTCTCTTCTCCTTTAGAATTTTACGATTTTCTCCTCCTCCGCCTTCAACTGCCTCTTCTCCTCCTCTTCCTTCCTCCTCTTCTCCCTCCTCCTCTCCTATTCTTCCTTCCTCCTCTTCTCCTTCTCCTCCTCCTTCCTCCTCCTCTCCTCTTCTCCTTCTCCTCCTCTTCCCTCCTCCTCTTCGCCTTCTCCTGCTCCTCCTCTTCCTTCCTTCTCTTCTCCTCCTCCTCTTCTCCTTCTCCTCCGCAGTAGTGGCTGCTCTCAGCAGCTCTTCTTCTTCTTCATTCACTTTAATTTTCTCTGCTGCTTTTTAAATTTCTCTTCTCTCTCTTCTTTTTTCTTTAATTCAGCCTTGAGAGTTTTCTCAGTCTCCATTTTTTCAATTTTTCTTTCTAACTCATAAACATATGATCTCAAGCACTGATTTTCATTCCTCAAAAGTTAATTTCTTCAGCTTGTTCATCCCGTGGTGCTGGCAAATAACTTGCAATAGTTGGTTCCTGTTCACTCGTTGGTTCCTCAACTATTTCGATAGGCTCTGGTTCTGTTTGCATCGGGATGTTAGCTTCATTATGTATCTTCTTCTTCTTCTTCTTCTCCTCTTCCTCCTCCTTCAACAGGAAGGCCAATCATATTTCTTTCATCATTAGAAATGTTGGCCATTCGACAAAAAATCTGAAATAAAAAAATAAACTGAGATCTTATACAAATCTTATAGTTGTATCGCAGATGAATGAAACATTTACTAGAATAGCTATCAAGGAACTGCGACCTAGGTTGCAGTCATAAGCATTAAATCAGACAAGTAAATCCATACTGCGACCATGGTCGCAGCACATATCAATGAAATAAATATAACTGCGACCATGGTCGCAGTTTATTTACAACGAGTTATCAAGGAAATGCGACCATGGTCGCACACCATTGTACTGCACATCAGTTGAACTGTGATCATGATCGTACTCCATTTTAATGTATAAAATTATAATCAACAATATATGGTCGCTAACATTTAAAAACTTATGATATCTGCATCAAGATCATTTAGATCAATTTCAACCAGAGCTCTGCTAATGTTTTGGAGGTCCCATCTTACTGTCCGTGGGGTTTTGTCCTCCAAACCAGACCTCGGCTCAAAAATAGCAGCCTTTTCACAGAGCCAATACTGCAAAATATATAATTACATTAATTTACATAAACATTGACAATATATAAGAAAATTTCAACAATGTTTGCCAAATATGATATTCATACTTACAATAATTTGCACGGAGTATCCTTGCAGCTCATATGTGGTGTGCCTGAAGATGTCCATTGACTCAATCAGGAATTGCCAAACAGTTTTAGCCCAGCATATTGTCTTCATCAGCTGCATATTGGCAATCTGTTTCACAATATACCATGACACTGTGCATTTACTGCCAGAAAAGAATAGAGTGGCCGACATATATAGGATGATTATTGTCGTAAAGTCTTGACCTGCAAGTCTTTGTCTGTTTCTTATAATTTCATTTAAAGTCACTTGCTACTCAAACTGTTCATCCTTGGTCACATCAATTCAGTCCTCCTTCTTTTCTTGACCAGAAGATCATCCAAAGCTTCTTCAATGGATACTTTCGTGATCTGCTTTATATTAGGGAAATAATATTTTATAACCCCTCTGTCCTTCATTGTACAGATCTTATTCATAATAAAATCTGCCCCATTGATTGGTAGACCAAAAGTTAGGACAACATCCTCCACTGTTATCTCAATTTCTTTGCCCCCAATTCTAAAGGTCCTTGTGTCCCTATCATACAGGTCTACAATTTTCAACACGCTGATATTTGATTTTAGACTTTTTTCAGCTCCAAACTCCTCATTGTAGAAGGCCAAGAAGATTGGGCCAAATGGGGTCTCCTTCATCGCATCTAAGAAATCGGCCTGAATGTGCTTTTTGAATTTTCTAATGAATTCGCACATAGGTTTTAGGCTCGATCTCATAGGACGAACCATCACTTCTTGTTTACCTATAGATGTAGAAACATTACAAACATTAATATAAAATACCGGGTCGCAATACGTTTATTTAAAGAAATAAAAGAAATAAGACTGCGACCTTGGTCGCAACGGACTTTAATAAATTATAATACACTACGACTAAGGTCGCAATGATATTTTACAGTGCGACTTCGGTCGTAATTTTCTTATTAAACAAAATAATTCACCAATTATATCCTCTGTTTCTTCATACAGCGACCAAGGTCGCAGTGTAATATATCAGTGTCCAGTTAATCCAATTTAGTAGAATATAATACATTGCGACCAAGGTCGCACTGTAATTTTGTAATTAACTAAAATAATTTACCATGAAGGGACCTTTGTATCATCATACTGCGACCAGAGTCACAAGACCATACCCCCAAAAAGGAGAGAACGAACGGCAACACTGCGACATCAGTCGCAAAGTTTTAGTAAAAAAAACCTTAAAAAATGAAAGTGAATAATTTTTAAAACAAATAATTTTTAAATATCTGCGACGAAGGTCGTATAGACCTAAAACGCTAATCCAGACAACTGCGACCCAAGTCGATATAAAAGGGAATGAAAAAAATTTGACCTTGATCGCTGTGTTACAAAATTTAAAAATTTAAAAAGCGATTCATGATTGTAAGTTTGCGAATCTTTCTCTCTTATTTGCGATCATGGTCGCAAGTTTTAAAAAAAAACTTTAACTATTTTTTTAAAAACCAAAAAACTAGAAAATTTAAAAAAATTAAACAAATTAGTAAGAATACAACTCATCAGACACTTTTAATTTAAGTTAAGTTAAAATAGAAATATTTCTAAAAAAAAGTAAAAATGAAATCAAATCTAAAAAAATAACTACTAAAATTTACAAACCCTAAAGAATTTTTTTCTGGGTTTCCCCGTTACCTTTATCCGCGGATGATTTCTTTGGAGCCATCTTTAGCAGATTTTTTTTAAAAAAACTAAGAAATATTGGGAAACAATGGCACTAATCTTTTCGGATTGATCAATTAAAAATTTAGATCTGTAATATTTTTTGAAAGAAAAAGTTTTACATACAGTAAAAAGTTGTGAGGGAGGGTATTTTCGTCCAAGCGATTGTTGAAGTGACTGATACTAACTCGGGCGGAAATTTTTTGATTTTTGTCCGCCAAAATTAATGTCAAATTCGTGGCTATTATGTTGCGACGTCCCGCAGCTGAGAAACTCTCTTAGCTGTCGGCTGAGGTACAGTAACCCCATATATATATAATATATATATCAAATATGGAGCTAATTTGAATCAAACACGAGCATATAACCTTAGCTAATTTTAGTTTCTTTGATCTTGTTTTATTTATTTAAACTTTTCTAATTCATCAAAAATCAATTAATTATTTCTTAGTTAATATGGACAAAATAGATCAATTGTATTAAAAAGTCTTTTAATATATAATATCATAAAAATTATTAATAAGTTTAACTAGTAATTAACAAGATTTAAATACTATTTAGTAATGAAAAATTTTGCTACAACCACCTACTTTGCTTCATAATTCAAAAAAACTCAGCTTCATAATTTTGTTTGTTACAGCCTCATCTACCTCAGCATAAACTGATTCCTCCCAACCATCACTTCTTTATATATTGCTATTTCCTCTTTTACACTTCATACACCCCACGTTGCTCTCCTCTCAACCTTGACATGAACGCAGAATTATTCGTGGGTCAACTTGCGTGGTCAGGTCACCGTGGGGGTTAGATGGAAGCGTGGGCGAAGCCCCTGGATTTTTTGGGATCGACTTTTGCAAATCTCGTTTGTTCGTACTCGTGATGAGCTTTTTTGTGTTTAGATCTGAAAAGCATTAGAGATCATTTAATATCAGTAGATGGGAGTCCACTGGTGATGGTGATATTGATATGAGGATTGTGACTCATGATCGCAGTCCTTTATGAGGACTGACTCAAAAATAAGACATTTGTGAGAACTATGATCATGTCGCACCATGAAAGTAGTCCTTAAATAAAATAAAAAATAAGACATTTTGTGAGGACTGCAACCATAATTACAGTCCTTATAAAAACTCAAATATATGATTTTTTTAAAATACAGTGATCATAGTCACAATCTTAATAAGGAGAATTGTGATCATAATCGCAATCATATAAAGACTTAGAACTATGCCATTTTGTGAGGAGTATGATCATGATCATAGTCCTCATAACTAGTATATTTTGTGAGGAATGCGATCATGATCGCAGTTATCAGAAATAGGGTTGCAATCATTTTGCAAGGACTGCTATCATAGTCACAGTCTTTTATACTGTGATCATTTTGTGAGGGCTGCGATCATAGTCAGTTCTTAGAAATAAGGCATTTTCAAAGCGGTCCGTTTTATGAAGCGATCGTTTAGAGGCATTTTCGTCTTTCATCACTGATGAGTGCTTCAACGCTTAACACATGGGCACACATCTTTACTTTAAAAAAAGAGTTGACTGAAGCGAATAAAATTATGCGATTGAGTTTTTTTTTAATTACGATCTGACTTAGATGGCTGAAACGAAATCCCATTCAGTAATCTTCACAATTAAGAATAAAAATGATTAATCATCAAACATTCATATTTATACATCAGGAAGATAATATTAATACCATTCACTATTAAAATTAGTTTCTGATAATTAATAATTATTAAATAATCCATGTGTAAAGAGGGGAGAGAGAAAGAGAGAAAAAAGTTATAGTGTCAATTTATGGTTCTCGTACAAAAAGCAGAACAAGCTTGGAGGAGGAACATCCACTTTTCTATGGCCTGTTTGGTTAAGGATGGAAGTGAGGAAGGAAGAAGTGAGGAAGTGATCCCTTTGGAACTTGGGAATTGGTTAGTAAGTTTTCTAGTGTGGATGTTGTTGGGAAGTGTGGTTTGAAAAATATTAGTCTTTCTGGTGTTTGGATGGTAATGTGAAAGTAAAAGTGAAAGGTTGACTACAAAGTTGACCGCAAAATAATATTAAATAAAAATTAATTAAGAAAAGTAAAATTACACTGTAATTAGAATGCAAGTGAGATACATGAGCAAAAAATAACTGTTGTGCTACAACTTATTACAAATGAGATTTACATGACCACAAAATTAACTGTAGCACTCTGGAAGTGAGGAAACGTTGTGTAAAGGGAAAAGAGAGAAGGAAAGAACTTTTTTCATTTTCCTTTTCGTTGGATGAACAGCGAAAATGAGAAAGACACTTCCCACTTCCTCACTTCCACCCAATTCCTTGAATCCAAACAGCCCTACTAATTTTAGTTCCAGTTCTAATTTCAGTAATGACTAATACTTAAATAGAAATTTCAGTTCCAGTTCTACTCAAAAGTTTTATTTGTCCAACACTTTAAAAAAATTCAATTTCAATTTCAATTAAAAGTTTAAAAAACTATTACGTTAAAAATTGTTCCAAAAAATATTCCAATTCTGAAAAAAAAAGCTCTTGTTGAGTAACACCCCAAGAAAACATCCGGTGAAAATATGGATAAAAAGAAAAACAGCAAAATTCCCTTTATTAATTAACTAGCCTGGCTGGTGGGTCCCGCGTCAACCGCTATCAAAGTCGCCATGACACGAGGTTAAATTGATTACCGATACCACATGCTTGTGGGCCCCACAAGTCTGATCAGAATCCTTCTATCTTGCTCCGTTGTATAGGTGCGAAGCACCAGACATTTGCGAGTCCCATCAGCCTGCTTAAATCCTTCTTTCTTTTGGCTAGGGGTGCGAACCGGGCGGGTCGGCCTGGCCGACATGCCCGAAAATGGCCTGGGTTAGCCCGTGCCCGACCCGTCCCGGGCAACCCGGGTCGCTACCCTGGGCACACCCCAACTCCCGAAGCGTGCCCAGGTTTGGCCTAAGTGGCCCCAGCCGGGCCGCGCTGGGCCAAACCCGGGCCGTGCCCGAGCCGGCCCAGGCAACGGCTACTTTAGTAGCCGTTCCCAAGTTTGGGGGGATTTGTAAATTTAAAAAAAAAAAACCCCCAAGGCTATATTGGGCCAAAACATATCCGTTTGGTGGTTTTTGTAATTTTTTTACAAATCCCCCCATCGGTTATATTGACCAAATTTTTTTTCAAAAAAAATTTACATTTTAACTACTTATTTCCCTCTATAAATACCACTCTTTCTCACTTCATTTCATCACTAAAAAATTCTCTAAAAATCTCTTAAAATTCTTTTAACATCTCAAGTGCTCAAATTCTCACGTTTCTCCAGTGATCAAGCTCCCTCAAACTCTCTTTTATTGGATTGTTAATAAAAAATTTACATATGCATTTTACAACTTGTATCAAATTTGTCTACATTTGAGTGTTTTTTTGTTTTTTTGGAATTTTTAGATTTTTTAAAGATTTTTAAAAATTTTTTTAGATCTTTTTCAAAATTATAAAAAAAATAATTTTCTAACCCGAGCCGGGCGGGCCGGCCCATCCCAGCCGGGTGCCCGGGTCTCCAATTTGGAGACCTGGCCCGGGCCGGTCCGCTCGGGAAAGACGGACGGGCCCTGGCCAGACCCGGCCTGGGCCGCAGCCTGCCGGTCCCGTCTCGCACCCTACTTTTGGCCCGCTGTATACAGCGAGAAGCACCAAACTGCATTCCACGAATGCAATGATCCGCCCGTTGGCTCGTGCTCGATGATGGCGCCGTGTCAATCATGGCGATCTATCGGATAACTCCAAACGGGTCCATGCCCGTCTTGGCGTTCGCCAGTCTCTTTCTTCTCTGCTCAGCACTCACTGTACAGACAAAAAACAAAGAGGATTAAGGGGAAAAAGGGTGAGAAAAAATAAATAAATATAAGCAAAAAATAAAAAATATCATAAGACTTCAGTCCTGAGCTGGGTCCAGACGAGGAAACGGGCGATCCGCTCACCTCCTTATTCCTCAATCATCCAATTTCTCTAATTTGTTCAATCTTCTGATTTCAATTCGATCCATGGGCGATCTCGCGCCGCTCTCATAAATCGAAGGCACAGCACAGCACAGCACAGCGCGCAACTACCCATCAGATCGAGATCGCCATGGCCGTTGTTGAGAACACCGACGGCTTCGATGTGGAGATTGACGTGGGGTCTACCAGCCGGGCGTCGGACCTGCACGCTGGCAAGGATCTCGGGCTCCGGGCCAACCAGGGGCCGGCGGCGGTGACGGAGCGATCTAATGGCGGGACTGATGAGAAGAAGAACATCATGAGTGACGAAGAGGTTAAGAGAGAAGTGAAGCAGCTGGAGGAGTTGCTCTCGAAACTCAACCCCATGGCCGAGGAGTTTGTGCCGCCGTCTCTTGTAGCTAACGGCGACGGCGGCGGAGGCTATTCTAATGGGTTCATGATGCAAAATGGGTTTCCCAATGGTGGCATCAGTAGGAACGGCGGTAGGCGGGTAGATTTTTAACAATCCTTTTGCATTTCTTTTGTTTGTTGTTGGATTTTTGTTTTAAAGTTTCGAGTTTTGAAGTTGGATTTGTGTTTGATTCAGAGGAGGAATGGTTACGGACAGGGGAAGCGCCGGATGAACACTCGAACCGGCATGGCGCAGCGAGATGAGGCTATTAAGAGGACAATCTATGTGTCTGACATCGATCAGCAGGTAATTTGAGCTGTATAAATTTAGGTGGAAAAAAAAAAAACCCAACTTTTTGCCCATTTTATGTTACAGTAAGACTCCACTTTTAATGAATGACCAAACTTAGAGATTGAAAGGATTAAGCAAGTTCATGACACCAGTGATTGCACGGGTATATTTATATGCTGCTGAGTTCGTTGAAGCAATACTCATGTATATCAGATATAGCTGATGACAGGATATGTTTTACACTTTTAGTTGAACAAGATTCGAGTTAGAAGTGGAATTAGAAGTGTTGATGTCAATGCTGTTGGTTTTGTCCTAATGTTCACATTGTAAAGTTGCACACCAGACAGATTATATCAAAAGCCGAATAGATCATGCTTAGTAGACAGTGTCCTAACACATTGTATAATTGGACCCTGACAGATTATAGCGTAAGCACAATAAATCATGCTTAACAAATAATGGAGAGACTTTTCATGATGGAAGCATAGAGGAATCGTGATAAGGACTTACTTATCGGAGCTCTTTGTGAAAATGCAAAAGTGCAAATCTACATTGTCAAAGTTGATCAAATACGTTCTTTGATAAATATTATCTGCTCGTGGTCATAAATTATAAACTAAAGTGAACTGAAAGGTTTGGACATTGATCATGATAATCTTGCAAAGAGGTTGACTTAAGTCATGATATCTTACATCTTTTAGTAAGGAATTTTGCAAAGAGGTTGATGCTATGTACAGATGTGACTGTACATGAATTTTGTAAGCAGATGGCTAAGATTTGTGACCGTGAAGTTGCTATGTTGATATCGCATATACGGTAGTGTACCTATAAATTCTTGGTCATTGTGATCAGGATGCCTCCGAGTAGTTAGAGTTACAGGATCATAAAGATTGAAATTTGAGTACTAACCAAGTGGACATGGAGATAGATGATCATACCACGGGGAATCAAGGCTAATAACTATAGTCTCTAAGATCATAGTTCCTCAAAAATCAAATGGCATTTATGAAAGTCATAATCCTGTCATGACTTGGAGTGCTACAAGCACAATAGTTTGACACATAAATTGATGAATGACATGATCTTCAAATGAGCAGATTAGGATTAATAATTTTAAGAGTTTTTATGTTTTTTTCTTTTCTGCATGCTCCTCTCCTTAGGCTAGTACCAATTTTGTTTTAGCTACTATAGACTAGCTATATCATATTTGAGCAAGCAGGAATTCTTTCACAAATGTGCTATACTTGAATCTCTATAGAAGGGAAATATTACAATAGCACCTTTGAGATGTTTTCTCAAAACAAAAAAGCGCCTTTGAGATGAAAGTGGAAAAAGGACATTCTTATTCTGCTTTAGGTCTTTAACTTGAAACCTCTTGAGAGAATCTATCTGGACATGCAATAATGCTCCTGCAATAATGTCAGCTCCGTTTTGGTTCGGCATGATACCTAATTTATGAAAATGATATCTGGATGCATCATGGCTCACCAAACACCCTCAATATTTATCTTGAGATCACTGAGAAGCTTATCACCAGAGCATCAGGGCATTGTTCAGGAAGCCTAAGGCCCAGTTTGCGAATCTAGAAAAGAGGTAAAAGTTCAGTCTTACTCATTTGACATGCACTCAAAACATGCTATCCTAATTTTTACATTGTAGGCATTTGAGTCAGTTTGGAAGATGTAGCATATAGATTTTTAACAGCATGTAGGTTATTCTGATTGCCACAATGTTCAAGCTTTTTTATTTGAGTGATTTCAGAAAACCAGTTTATGGTTTTGTTTCTTTCTTGCTCCTCTGGTATTATATCTAAGTTAAGGAAGTTTTTTTATAACTCGAGAGGTTGTATTAAGTTTTTGGTATCATTTTCTTTTCGAGTATTGATCTCAGTGAGAAATTGTGGGATTGAGGATTTTTGAGGTTGTCCATTTTGATAAAGAGGTTGCTTGTAGCCATATTAGAGAATTTCTTTCTTCAGTCTTTCTAAGTTTTTCATTCTGAAGAATCTGAACCTTTGGGATCACTTTTATTGAACTTATTTTTCCCATTTACATCTATGGAGGCTCATTTACAAGGTGTAGAAAGGTCCATCCTCATTTCTCAGTTAAATTTGTGACCTACATGCCTTTCTTTATCGTCGTAGTGCACCTTTAACTACCTATTGCTCCTTTTTGCACACTCATTTGTCTTCATTTTTGATGTCCAAACCACCTCAAACTATTTCCTTCATATCATTTTTAATTGATGTTTGTGCGAGAGTAATCTGAACATTTATTATATATTTGACCAAATGATCTAAAACTCTTCTTATCCAACCTGAATTTCTATGCTCTATGTTGTGAAATCCCCAATAAGATAAATAAAGAATGCAAAATAACATGAGAAATTCCTTTATTTCCTTTCACCTCAGATTACACCCGTCCCTCTATCTCAATCCCTCTCACAACCTATTAGCCATAAATTTTAAATACACAAATCTCAAGAAATAAATCTCTGAGCTTCCACAACAAATTGTCACAAAAATCCCTAAAGCCACCCAAAATATCTCAAAATACATTTCATATCTAACAGTAGTCAAACCCTATAACATCTTTAACTCACAAATGTTCAAATTCTAAAGACTCACAAATAAATCTCAAATATGTGACTCGAGATAACTTGATTTTTGAGTAAAATGTTACAGATCACCACCTTTACTTAGAATCAATTTATTTCCAACAGGCAATGAGTATCTCCAACTCAATTAACTTATGCTAGGGTCTTTAGCAAGTTGTCTCTCCAACAAATCTCCGCCTTAATTTTATGCTCTCACTTCTTGTTAGCTTTGTGATTTTTTGAAGCCGGTTGATCAGCCGCCATTGTGTGTCCCGAAAGCATGCTCAGGTTTTAACTAGATTTCATTTCATGACAACTTAGATATCCTTCCAAAGTCGACCGATATTTGAAACCATGCTCCAAACCTTTTAACGCTTCACCTTATGCATACGTACAACCATTTGAATCCAGTGCACACATGAAATAAGAGTCCTCATAAATTCTGGAACATATGGAGAACCCAACAATGTTGTAACCCTGCATCAAACATCTTTGCATTGACTGTGCCCATTTCCTCTACCTTACATTCTCACACGCCATCATGAGTTCATATATTGTGAACTATTACTTTGGACACATGAAATGAGAAATCTAATCCATTATGCATAACTTTGACTAATAATTATCACGTTATCCATAACGTTGACAGAGGATAATCACGCACAGTCACAAACTAATGCTCCAACTTCTCAAAATCTTTCAGTGCTGCGCTCCTCCACTATTTCCAATTTTCTTTCAATTTTTTCAATATTTCAGCTCCTTTAATTTGTTGCAATAACACTTGATTTCACTTTCTCTTATCGTAAAAGCACTCAATCTCATCTCTATTCGTGCCATATCATGCCTTCGAGGCCGACCTATATAAGAGCCCTGACTTGATGTTCTTCCTCCGAGATTTCTTTTTTTATCTCTAACTAATTATATATCCTTCCCATAAACAAAGTCATAACAAGTTTAGCATGTGATGATGGCAAAGAAGCTAGCATATTATTGCCTTATCTTCATTTGCAACTTTAGTGCCGATAGTCATGGCTCACTAGTAAAGGGGTGGGAGTGAGTTATGGGAGTCCTAGTTTCAATTTCGGGTACGAACTATGTTTCAAAAGAAATAATTTTTTTAATGACAATAGTAGTTAGTTGTTAAAGAATTTATAGAACAAATTAAGATGCTCATGAACGTGAGTACCTTCTTTCAATGACAACTTATAAAATTATTATTTCAAAAACAGCTATTTAATAAAAAAAAATGCTATGTAGAGATTCTCGAGTTTCTCTAGCAAATTCGTAATTGAATCTTGCATGTGGTAAAGAACTTCATCTGCCGAACATAAATGAATAGTAGTTATAGCTTTCAGCTCATTCTCGATCCCATTCTCATCTTTCATTGTTGTAGGGTTTACTGATTTGCCTTGTGCGACTTGTGTAAACCTTGTTGGGTTAAAACCTTCATCTACCATAGCCCAAAGTTATTTCTCCCAATCAGTATGTCCACGTCACACTTTATACTCAAACCTTTCGTTTCTATTGTAGATCTTGAGGTTTGGGATTTCTGGTACCAGTTTATTGTGAAATCATCAATAAAAGAAACAAAGAGAAGATAAAAGAATATGAGAACTTCTTTTGCTCCTTGTAACCTTTGATTCACCACTGCCCATTCCAATCTCTCTCACAATCTTTCTACCATAAATTTCAGGCACAATTTTTAAGAAATAAATCCTAACAATGCCATCCAAAATAACTCAAAAAAGCATTGTATGTCTAACCCTTGTCAAACAAGGAAAATGATGCCAGCTAATTCACATAAGAATGGCAACAGCCTGCTTCCAGAACATTTGTGGTGGCCCCTAGAACATGCTTTTTGTACATACAAAATTCATTCAGTGTTTCATTTGACTTACATACTGTTTTCTTAGGTCACTGAAGAAGAGCTTGCAGTGCTTTTTGTCAACTATGGACAGGTGAACTACTGTTAACTACTTCGCTCAGAGCGTGATTTTGTTTCATTTCTGATGGATTAGCTGTTGAAGGTTCTTTATTCTGACTGCAGGTTGTTGACTGTCGTGTATGCGGTGATCCAAATTCTGTGCTCCGTTTTGCTTTTATTGAGTTTACTGATGAGGGTACCTTCTATATCTATTTATTTTTGTGTTTTCTAGGTCAAGTTGTATTTTTTGGTACTGTATTCAGTATCATGAGTCATGCAATTGCAGAAGGTGCAAAGGCAGCTTTAAATCTGTCAGGAACGATGCTCGGCTTTTATCCTGTGAAAGTGCTTCCTTCAAAAACTGCAATTGCACCTGTTGACCCAAAGTTTCTTCCAAGGGTGAGGAATATTAGAAGCTGCTTGGCTGGTTCTGTAGCTAGAATTGCTCAGGATACATAAACTATCATGTAGAAAGTACATTGCAGTTTAACTCTTGTCATGAATTATAGTTTGCTAAATGAGGCTAATTCTCACTCCTACATCAGTCAGAAGATGAACGTGAAATGTGCTCGCGAACTATCTATTGTACAAATATTGATAAGAAGGTAAGAATTTTGATTACTTTGAGAAATTTTGTAGTGCCTACATTGCAATCTAAGTATAGTTTTCCTATTAAATCATTTGTTTGTACAGGTTACACAAGCCGATGTCAAACTCTTCTTTGAATCAATATGTGGACCGGTTAGTATTCTGATACTTCAAAAGTATTAAACTATTTATTTTTTTTGTATAAATTTTGGTTTGCCTTGAGCATTTTTTATATGGCTTCATTTTTACAGGTTTACCGCTTGAGATTGCTTGGAGATTATCAGCACTCCACTCACATTGCTTTTGTTGAGTTTCTAAGGGTAGATTTTTACCTCTACGCTATGCCTAAAATTATTAATATCTATTTTTATTAGTTTGCTTTGCACAATAGTTTTTATTTTTCTTTTTTAGTTAGTGCTATTATTGTCAGAAAGTCAATAAAACTTATTTCAATTTTTATAATAAATCGTGTTCAAGATGTTTAAGTATTGGGTTTCATAAGCATTAGGGTGACCTAAAGCACACCCCTATGCCTCTCTTAGGTTCGAAATTATTTGTAAGAGGTTGAAGTGAAGATGTCTGTGAAGGTTTTACTAATTTCTAAAGAGTATGCTAATGTGTGAATTCTCTCTGAATGAGATTCCCATTAAGTTCCTAGTTCAGGTGAGCTGAGACCAAGTAGAAGCAAGATTTCTGGTTGTAGGGAGAGGTAACTTTGAAGAACTCTTGGATGAAGTTTTAAAGGCGAAAGGCGAGGGCCATGACGACAATGTTTTCTATCGCCTAAGGTGAGAGGCACCCTAAAAGGGGATTGTATGAGCAAAAAGGCAACAAATAATAAAAGTTCCAAAAAATATAAATGATGTGTTATTAAATGCAATATGTATATAACGACTTATGGCCACAACAGATGGATAAAATAAAGCACAAAGCCATGAACATTGATAACATTATAAACATATCAGAGGCAATAAAGCACAATTCAAATCACAGACTAAGTTATCTGGTAGAAAACATTCAAACAACACATCTAAAGATCTAAAAGTCACTAAGTTTAGCATATCATAAAATCATTCAAATGCAATTCTTAATTCATCTCATAAAGTCATCGAGGCATCAACATAAATAGCAACTAAAGTACTAGTGATGGGAATCATTAGCTCTTTATTTGTTTAAACTATTTTTCTCTTTAGTTTAGGCTAGGCTCAGTTTTATTCCTTTGTTTTAGTCTCATATTGAATATGTGAGATTTTTTTTGGTATTGAGCCCTATATAAGGCCAGGACCTGTAGTCTTTTATTCAATACAGTTGATTTAGAAACTCTTTATTTTGCATTACAAGTTTTGTTTTGTGATTTGAATCTCTGCACGGTGATGTGCTGAGTGGGAGATCGATCTCTTTGGTGCTAAAGCCAAAAATCATCTTATCTCAATGCCCTAATTTCTTCTCTCTTCTTTCTTCCCTTCCTTTAATACATCATTTTATTATCAGAGCTAAATTTCTGCTCTTCTCTTTCTCCACAAAAAGAATCTTCCCCTCCACAAAAAACCTAATCTCCTCCACAAAACCCTAGACCTGTCTCTCTATATTCTTATTCTCTAATATTCAAAAAAATAAAAAAGAGAAAAGAGGAAAGAAAAGAAAAGAAAATACAAAAAAAAGAAAAAAATAAAAAAATACTGTTCCTCGTCCTCTTCATCTTCCTATTGCCCCTCTTCACCTTCCTATTCCCCCTCTTCACTGATAACACAACCAGGCCACCACCATTATCCGCCGCCGTCGACAGCAGATCTGGACGCCCTTGCCCTCGACCACCGCCCTCGCCGCCGACATCCACTCTTGCAACTGAAGCCATTGTCGTCATCGTCTTCATCTTTCCCAACCGCCTTCGCCTGTGAACACCACTATCGATATCGTCGACAGCATCGAGATCCACCCCTGACTTTGTCGCCATCCTTGCCAGAATTCCACCGCCTCATCACAATCTTCGTAGACCACCACGACCTCCGCCAAGCCAACCTGACTTCACCGGGAGTCTCGCTGACCAGATCCGCCCTTGAGATTCCATCGACGCTACCAGATCCAACCCTGGCGTCCTCGCTGACCTTCACCAACTTCGCCGCCACCTTCCGACATCTCCGACGATCTCGCCGAGCCCGTCGCCCTCTCCAACGCTCCTCCTTGTCAGATCCGATCCCACATTGTCATCATCTTCCTCTTTCCTCATCATCGGAGCATCGCCCTCATTCGTCGATAGATCGCCGTCATCGTCGCCGTAGATCCATCGTTGTCGCTGCCCAAATCTGCCACCGCCATTGCAGGTTGCCATTCGGGTGAAGAAGAAGGGAGGATAACAAGTGTGGGTTTCAACTCCTAAACCCAAACCCAATTACTATTAAGTTTAAGCTGTTCAACCGCCAAGTAAACCTGACCCGTTTTGAAGACCCGATCCATATTTCAAGTGTTGGGTTCAAATCGGGTATAATCTAACCGACCGACCCGAACACAATCTGCTCCAACTCCGGCCTGATCCGACTCAGTCAGCCGAGTTGACTCGGCCTGGTTCAACTCAGACAACTTAGCCAACACAAGTCAGTGAGTCGACTCAGCCAACGCAGACCGAGTCAACTCGCTGAGCCAGTTGAGTGGAGAAGCAGCACAACAGTCTTCCAGAGGTTGTTTCATGCCCATTCGGAGTCTGAATCGAGTTCCGTCTTCTGTAGCTAAGTCTCGAAGATACTAGAAAATTTCATAGCTTTTGGGCAACATAACCAGCCTCTACAGGCCTTTATTTGGAGCCACTATTCTGTATTGGTGCTTTCTTAAGCGCCTTTGAGTACTTTCTAACCTCACCTCATATTTTTGCGATATTTTACATATCTCTTGTGTATCTGTGGTGATTATTAGTTGTAGTTGCTCTTATTAAGTGCCTAATTTGCTGCTTGCTTGTATTTTCACTGTTAGGATTCATTTTGCACAATTTATTTTAGAAACCTATAGGAAATTTTTCGGTTGATCATATAATGCACGCATTTAGTGAAACTTAGGAAACTATCTTGCATCCATGTGATTGTGTGTATTGCATAGTGCATGTTCCTTCGTAGTTGTAGAACCTATTCCCTGATCATTTAGATATGGAGTCCATGCTTATCCTAATCCTTAGGGAGCTTTGAAACTTAGAGTTGAAGGTTAGAGAACAAGAACACATGAGAGAACTCGAGAGATGAAGCCCGAGGTAGGAGAGTGGAAAACACCGATGGGCGTAGGGATGAAGAAGATGATATACTATGTAGGATTATGATCCTCCAATATTTAACGATATCCTTGACCCGAAATTTTTTAGTGATTGGATAGAAGACTTGGATTACTACTTTGCATGGTATAGGTTTATGAAGGTGAGTAGAGTTCGGTTTGCTAGGATGAGACTGCCAGGGTCAGAATTTATTGGATCTTGGTAGAGAGAGTACACTAGGCATGAGACTTTCATAGAGTCTTGGGAGGAAATGAAACAAAAACTTAGGGAGAAATACCTTCCCGACTCCTATAAGCATCGCCCAATAGATAAACTGCACAACGTTCGCCAGGGTAGCAGGTTAGTTCAGGAGTACACAACTGATTTTGACGACCTAACCTTACGTTGTGAGGTGTAAGCGAATTCTTATCTGGTGATATCTAGATAACATTCTGGGTTGAGGTCAGACATCTAGCGAGCAATGTTCATCCACTCCCACAAGATTGAGACCCTTGAACAAGTAAGTCAGCTAGCTCAAGATATAAAAACCTCTCTTAGATTTTTCTCAGAACGTATGGTCTTTCCTAAAGCTGGAGAGCAATTTATCCCAAACACTCATACAACTAGAGACCCCAAAAGCAAAGCTGTGATAGGTGAATCTTTTAGGAGTGCCAAAGGTAGTCAATATTTTAAGTGTTAAGGTTATGGTCATGTTGCTGCATAATGTCCCTCTAGGAATCTCCTAATCAAGAAAACCGACAATGATGAGATTGAAACAGTCATTCATGAAGCAACGGTAGTGCAACTGATTCTGATGATGACGTGAGAATTGCTAGCATCTAGTTAGGTGTTATTACGAGTACTCACACAACTGTTAGTAACGAGGATTGACGTAGGTCTTGTGTGTTCTACATCTATATTGCACATGAGGGGAAGCACTATAAGTTGATAGATAGAGGTAGTTGTGCGTACATCATTGCCAAGACAGCTATTGAGAAGATGTGTCTTAAGCCTGAACCACATCCCCACCCATACAACGTGAATTGGGTTGATAAGGCAACTCAATCTATTACCCAGCGTTGTGAGGTCCCTATCCACATGTCTAGTTACGAGGATCATGTTTGGTGTGATGTCTTAGACATTAACACCGCATACATCTTATTGGGTAGGCCTTGGTTGTATGACTTTGATGTAACCAGTCTGGGTAGGTCTAACATTTATGAGTTTAAATTTAATGGAAAAAAAATAGTATTGAAACCTGCCAAACCCAAGTGAGGTGTAAGGAATAACAAGGAAAAAAACAATTATCGAAAAGAATTATAAGACACCTGTTACTTAGTGATTAGAACCCACTTTTCTCTTGAGTCTCCTTATGATGGGTCTACACTTAGGTTTAGGAATTCCCACGGCCTTTCCCTATTCCCCTAGGTATCCCATATCCATTGCCACAGTTGAGCCATCTGTCCCACATTTGCATAAGTTGCATGAACATAATACAAGGCAAATGACAATTAGCAACTGTAACTATCAGTCTGCTGTAAAGTTTCACAAGCAGTTGCAAGACATCGCAATAGGTGACGAGATGCTTATTAGAGTGCATCCAGAGAGGTTCTCGCTGGAAACTTTGAGAAAGCTCTATACTCGATGTAGTGGTCCATACAAGATTTTGAAAGAGGTGTGGTTCCAAGGCTTATGAACTCGATATTCCCTTTGATCTTGGAATCAGCCTGGGACGTCGCTTCGAGGACCTGGCTCGTTATCACATTTCCACAATGCCACATCGGTTTCCAGTTCGTCCATTGCACCCATCCTGCTGAGGAGTCCCGCTATTGAGGAGTTTGTGCAGTCTTTCCCAGTTCGATGTTATCATCCATGTCGCCGCCACTCGCCAATGGCGAATTTTTCGAAGTCGGAGAAAATTAATGGGAATCATTAGCTCTTTATTTGCTTATGTTGTTTTTTCTCTTTATTTTAGGCTAGGCTCAGATTTATTCCTTTGTTTTAGTGATGAGGATATCATGCCGCTCAGGGGAAGATTCGATCAAGTATACTTCAGGAAGCAACGCACTGCAGTTCTTTGGCTTTAAATTGAATTTGTCTCAGATTTATTTGCAGTAGATGTTTTTCATTTTACCTTTATTTTTTGTAGTAGGTTTCTTTTGTGGGCGTTTAGTACATCGGTTATTTCCCAGTATTCCTCTTTTGTAAAGCCTATATAAGCCCCCCTAGACTATTCTATTGGAATCATTGAATGATTAAAATTTTCTCAAATTATCTGATTTAATTCTTGAGTTTATCTGCTCTCGAATTTTGGGTGAGAAGCCCGCGTAAGGGGTGGAAACCCAAAAACTTATCCTGTTCTCAATTTCAAATTTTGGTTACGATTTGAAGGTGATTGCGATCCAGGTTGGTATTATATCATTTTGATATCAGAGCACTGGTTTTCAATCCCCTTCAAGTTTCCTCCTGTTCCAACTCTTCCCATATATCGATCCCAACTTTAGATTCCAGATCCATAAAAAAAATAGTGTTGAAATTCTAAAAAAAAATTCCCTTCGAAAATCCCTGTAAATTTCTAAATTTGCACTATTCATCGTCGTCAACCCCACCAGGACCCCACCATCACCATCCACATCCTCCGCCGTCATCATCGCCAGACTCGATGAAGCAGTCGCCGTCGCCTTCCACCACTGAAGTGGACGTCGCTGGAGATCTCCAACATCTCCGTCTTTGTCCTCGTCTTCGTCCTTACCTCTGCCCGACGACGTCACCATCGCCGACGATATCCAACACCGTCGTCCTCGTCTTCGTCCTTGCCTCCGCTCGATGAAGCCGTCGTCGCCGAAGATCTCCAACGTCGCGCCCCCTCTTCTCTCGCACCAGGCTGACGCCGATGATGCCTCCTTTCTTCCTCTGTCGTCGACGACTTCCTCAAGCAGATCACCTACAGACTTTACCACCTCTGCTCCTCATCTTCCCTGTCGCCGCCATCAAGCTCACCTTTAGCCAAGCCACCAGAGTTCGACGAGGCTCCAACAGCTGATCACTCACCGTCGACGCCTTCCAGTCATCATTATTGATGATTCGACTTTTCGCCATCACTCCATCTCCATCCGATCTCGTCGCCAACGTCAAATCCCCTTGCCGCTGCTGACGATTGCCCTAGATCTCGCCGGCAAAGCTCCAACGATCTCCGCCAAACTCTGATCCACCTCCGCCATCGCTTGTCGAAGCTTCGTCGCCTCTTCCCGAAACCAGATCTCCCCTCATAGATGAGCTCCTCTAATCAACTGCCAGAACTCGTCGCCGCCGTCTTTCGTCGTCGCCGACATCTCACGGTTTCAAAACTCTATGCCCTAGCTGCAAGCAAGAGAAGTTAAAAGTGAATTCGATCGGGTTTTGGAAAGGGGATCAGTGATTCGGGTCGGATCCCTTCGAAACACCCGACCTGAATCTGGCTCACACTTGGCCTAACCTGTGCAGCCCAAGCCTGGTCGATTCAAGCCCAAAGGCCTGGTCCAACACACGGACCCTGTTCTGATCCAGTCCAGCAATAATTCAACCTTTCGAAGGTCGTTCAGAGTTCGTTTCAAATCCAAATCGAGCCGTTTTGAAGCAGTGCGTTCGTGACGACCAGTGCTACGCTCCTACAACAGTCACATTCAGGTTTGAGTTACGGTCGCCTATCAGGTAATTTTAAATATTTTGTTCAGTTATTCTTGCCATTTGATTGAAATAACTAGCCCTTCCAATCTGTTGTAAGGTAGAATTTATTGACTGTTGCCCACTAAATAGTGAGTTGTGTGATTCTGACCTTGAGTGGTAACCTGACTTAATATTAATTGTGCAACTAAATTAATTTGAATTTGTAATCACTTGATTTATCTTAGAGTTAACTGTATCAGCACGTGTTTTTATCACTGTCTCCACATTACATTTTCTTAATCACGTGTTAATTTACGTAGCTTAAAATTGGTATTATCTTTCATCACTCTAATCTCTGACTCCTCCTGCATAACATACATATCACTCTAGGACAGCTTGCATTTAGGATTAGCTAGCATTTAGGATCAGCTAGGATTTTGCATGCCTACTAGAAGTGGTAGAACTTTTTCTGTAGGAGAAACTTCAGCACCAATGGACCCTAGCATTCATGATACACTTAACACAATTCTTAACAAGATAGAAAAGATGGACCGACAGCTACAAGAAGTTAGGGATCAAGTTGATGTCAATTGTAGGGATCTAGCAACCCAGATTGGTAGGCTAGAAACCAATCGGAGGAGAACCACGGAGGAAGAAAATTCTCAAAACGACAGTAGGTCTCCCAGTCGTGAGCAGGTTCCACCCTACTATACAACTGACACTGATGCCCAATATATCAGGAGCGTTAAAGTCGATGCTCCTTCCTTCGACAGGCGTTTGGACCAGGTTTATATATATTGGTAGTTTGCTATGGACCGATATTTTCGTTGGCATGACATGTCTGAATCAAGAAAGATTCGATTGACCGTAATGAAACTGACAGGACAAGCTGGGCAATATTGGGAAAACCTAGAGAGGATGATGAGGTACAGAAGGGAAGACCCAGTGGGCACTTGGAAAGGTATGAAAGAGAAGCTTATGCTGAAGTATGTTCCACCGTCATTCAGTCAACAATTACTAGACTAATGGAATCGATGGACTCAGAGGAACAAATCAGCCACTGATTACATTGCTAAATTTGATGAATATTTGAATCGGTGTGGAGCTATCAAGTTAGAATCTCCTGAACAGACCCTATCTAGGTTCAGGTCCGGCCTTAGGGATGATTATCGCCGAGAACTCATTGCTCGAGGCATCACGACTCTAGAACAGGCATATCAACTAGCCACTGGCTTAGATGAGTCTAGAGGATCACCGAACTAACTTTTGGGATAACTCTAAAACCGCCACTACTAACCAGCCAAGCTTCAACCGAACTCTTCCTATCCCAAGTAAACCTGCTTCCAGTTCCTCTAGCGTCAAACCAGCAGGTCCTTCTGGTGCAAGGCCCATCACATCCGAAAGGAGAACGGTTAGTGAACCAGGAAAAGTCAACCCAAGAACTCAATTCAACAAGTGTCAAGGGTATGGTCACCTTGCCAGCCTGTACCCGAGTCAAACTAAAACCCTCTTTGTAGAAATTCCCATTGAAGTATAGAAGGTGAAGAGGATGGATAAGTTGTGCACTAACAAGATGATGACTCAGATGCCTCTGCCGAAGAATACGAATTCAATGGGTGCATCAGAACTGTGAAAATGACGAGCCTACCCCCGAGTGTAGGTCGCACCCAATTAGGAGTGGTCAGGTGCACTTTAACCTAGCCTGAACTACTCAATTACTGGAGAAAGACTGCCATATTTCAAACTTGCACAAAAATTGACAATAAGAATTGCAAGGTAATAATGGATAGTGACAGTTGCATCAACGCTGTCGCGTTAAAGTTAGTCACCACCTTGGGGATGAGACCGGTGAAGCATTCAAACCCCTACAAGGTCACATGGATAGATGCTACATTTATAGATGTTTAGGAGAGATGTCAGATTCCTATCCAGTTTGCCACATACACAGATAATGTGTGGTGTGACATACTTCCTATGGATGTTGGTCATACATCTTGGGTCGACCATAGTTATTTGACTTAGACGTGACCATATATGGACGTACCAACCAGTGTTCGTTCGTCCATAATGGAAAAAGGGTGAAAATTATGCCGAACCAACCGAAACCGTCAACCCGAGGAAAAGGGGTTGACAAAGAAAAAGACAAAGTGGATGTCCTGAATCCTGAAAAAAAGGGGATAAGGGTAAAAGTAAGATGGAAATAAATTTGATTAGCCACGATCAAATTGAAAAGAGCTTGCATGAGGGTTCTACTTGTTATGCACTCGTGGCTTGAGAGGCTGACCGGAATATCGAGGAGCAGATTCCTGAACACATTAAACCAATTCTGGAGGAGTTTTCCGAAGCCCTCTCACAAGATCTTCCAGGTGAGTCGCCCCCTGTGCGAGACATTTAACAAGCTATTGACTTAGTCTCAGGAGCAACTTTACCGAACCTGCCCCACTATAGAATGAATCCTACTGAACATGCGGAGTTACAACGACAGGTAGAAGAGTTACTCGACAAGGGGTTCATCAAAGAGAGCTTGAGTCCATGTGCGGTACCCACGCTCTTGGCGCCAAAGAAGGATGGTACATGTCGTATGTGTATGGATAGCCGTGCAATCAATAGGATTACCATCAAGTACCGTTTTCCCATTCCCCGTTTTGATGATATGCTGGATCTGATGTCAGGTGCCACAATCTTCTCCAAATTGATCTTAAGAGCGGGTACCATCAAATTAGAATCCGACCAGGGGATGAATGGAAAATCGCATTTAAAACTAAAAACGGGTTATATGAATAGTTGGTTATGCCTTTTGGATTGTCCAATGCTCCTAGCACCTTCATGAGAGTGATGACTCAATTATTTCGACCGTTTATCGGTAAATTCGTAGTGGTATATTTTGATGATATATTGATCTACAGCCAAACTCAAGAGCAACATGTGAACATCTGAGGCAGGTCTTATGCACACTCAAGACTAAGAACTTTTATGCCGATCAAAAAAAAATGTGCTTTCTGTATAGACAGGGTTATCTTCCTAGGATTTGTGGTGTCATCCGAGGTGGTTTCTGCGGACCCTGAAAAGGTGAAGGCAATACCGAGTGGCCACAGCCCCGAACGATTAGGGATGTTAGAAGCTTTCACGGGTTAGCCACTTTCTACCGTTGGTTCATAAAGAATTTTAGTGCTATTAGGGCACCTATAACCGACTGTTTAAAGAGCGAGGGGTTCCAGTGGATTCCTACTGCCTCCAAGACTTTCGCTGAAATTAAGAGGGATGATGATGGAAGCTCCCGTAATGCGTCTCCCTGACTTTTCGAAAGCTTTTGAAGTAACTTGTGACGTATCGGGACTGGCAGTAGGTGGTGTACTGAGTCAGGAAAGCCACTCTGTTGCTTATTTCAACGAAAAACTAAATGATGCCCGATAATGATACTTCACATATGACAAAGAATTTTATGCGGTTATACAGGCTTTGCGCTACTGGAGACATTATTTGTTACCGCAGGAATTTGTGCTGTATTTAGATCATGAAGCGCTAAGGTATCTTAACTCCCAGAAGAGACTGAATGCGAGACATAGTAAATGGGTGGAGTTCCTGCAGGATTACACACTTGTTCTCAAACACAAAGCAGACATCGAGAATAAGGTCGCTGATGCCCTGAGCCGACGTGTCACGACTTTGGTAACTATGAGCACAGAAGTGATTGGATTCGAGAGGTTAAAAGAGGAGTATGATTCATGTCCCGACTTTGAAAAAATTTATGTCACATTACGAGACGGCTCTGTTCGTAAGATGTACAATTTTTTCTTACAAGACGGTTATCTATTCAGATTCTGTAAGCTATGTATTCCCCGTATGTCCCTCAGGGATTCTCTCTCTTGGGGAATACATGCTGGAGGTCTGGCGGGACATTTCGGTTAGAGCAAGACAATTGAGGCCGTTGAACAGCGATTCTACTGGCCGAGTTTGAAAAGAGATGTCGCTAAGATAGTTAGCCAATATCGCACGTGCCAACTAGCCAAGCAACAAAAGCAGATTGCCAGACCTTACACTCCTCTTCCGGTATCCAATTGCCCTTGGCAAGACGTGAGTCTAGATTTCATACTATGATTGCCAAAAACTCAGAAAAAGCACAACTCTATCCTAGTAGTAGTTGATCGATTCTCGAAAATGGCTCACTTTATCCCGTGTTTCAAGACCTCAGATGCGTCTCGAGTAGCTATCTTGTTCTTTGATAATGTCGTCAAGTTGCATGGGATACCAAAACCATGGTGTCCTATAGGGACGTTAAGTTTGTTAGCTACTTCTGGAAAATACTTTAGCACAAGATGGGCATCAAACTGAAATTCTCAACAGCCTTTCATCCACAGACAGATGGCCAAACCGAGGTAGTAAACAAGACACTAGGAAATGTCCTTAGGTGTCTAGTTGGAGAAAATTTGAAAACTTGGGATCTCATTTTGCCTATGGCTGAATTTGCATATAATGGATCTGTCAATAGGACTACATGTCTTAGTCCTTTTAAAATAGTAATGGTTTTAAAATCAGGCAACCAGTTGACTTAATTCCCATGGCTCATCATCATTCTAAGGTATCAGACTCTGCTTCAGCATTTGCATCTCATATCCGTACATTGCATGAGGAGATCAGAGAAAAGATAATGAAAAATAATACTGATGATAAAGCTTCTGCAGATCTACATCACCGATGAAGAACTTTTAATGTGGAGATTATGTGATGGTCCGCATGAGACCCGAGCAGTTTCCACCGGGAACCGTGAAGAAATTACACGCGCGAAGCACAGGGCCCTTCAAGTTCTCAAGAAAATCAATTCAAATGCTTATGTGGTGGATCTCCCACCAGATTTTGGCATCAATTGCACTTTTAATGTTGAGGACTTGATTCCCTATAGAGGTACCTTTGATACACCTTCTGACTCATTCGTGGATGAGCAAGCCAAGACCTTTCTGAGAGCCCCCCACTACCTCCACTTCCCCCTAAACTGTCATATGCAATAGAAAATATAGATTCTATCTTGGATTATCATATTATCTCTACTAGAGACGGAGGGACGCGACGCTATCTCATTAAATGGATAGGAAAACCTGATTTAGAAAATTCTTGGATTCCCGAGGAAGACCTCCGGCATCTTGATCCCGATCGACTAGAGCGCTATCAGAGCCAGTAACAGTTCTGTCCCCCACACTCGATGGGGTCGAGTCCTTTCCACCGGGGGGAATTGATGAGGACATCATGCCGCTCAGGGACAGATTCGATCGAGTATACTTCAGGAAGCGACACACTGCAGTTTTTTTGGCTTTAGATAGGATTTGTCTCATATTTATTTATAGTAGATGTTTTTCGTTTTAACTTTATTTTCTATAGTAGGTTTCTTTTGTGGGCGTTTAGTACCACATCGGTTATTTTCCAGTAGTCCTATTTTGTAAAGCCTATATAAGGCACCATAGACTATTCTATTGGAATCATTGAATGATTAAAATTTTCTTAAATTATCTGGTTTAATTCTTAAGTTTATCTGCTCTCGAATTTTGGGTGAGAAGCCCGCGTAAGGGGTGGAAACCCAAAATCTTATTCTGTTCTCAATTTCAAATTTTGGTTACGATTTGAAAGTGATTGCGATTCAGGTTAGTATTACATCATTTAGTCTCATATTGGATATATGAGAAAAACTTTTTTTGTATTGGACTTATATAAGGTCATGACCTGTAGTCTTTTATTCAGTTCAGTTGATTTAGAAACTCTATTTTTGCATTGCAATTTTTGCTTTGTGATTTGAATCTCTGCACAGTGATGTGCTGAGTGGGAGATCAATCTCCTGGTGCTGAAGTTAAAATCATCTTATCTCAAGCCTCTAATTTCTTCCCTCTTCTTTCTCACCTTCTTGTATTACATCAGCAAGGTACTAAAAACTAATATCATGAGTTCACAATCACATTTCATAAATATTATGAGTTCAAAATATTATGAGGTCGCACTTCGTAATATGCCATAAAGTAACTTCAACTCTACTTGTAGATCATCCATCTGCTCCACCTCTTGTAAGGCAATATCATCATCTTCATTATCGTGCGGCACATAATCATCTTCCATGTAACCGTCATCTTCCAATGAATTGAAAGAACATTCCTCCTTTTTCCAAATGTACTCTAGCTTGTTCCTTTGTCCTTGTTGAATTAGAGGAACGATCACTTTCTTTTGCTCCCGCTCCCAATAATCTTTTCCCTAGGTTCCTTGCTGGTTGATTAACTCCCTTAAGCCCAAGGAAATGTTGGGTCATTGGGCAAAATCAGCACTTGTCCCTTGTCGTCCATCACCCCAACTAGCCACTCACTGCCCTCATCCGTATGCTTCAATGAGACGAAATTGATTTTATCCTTTCGGTTAAACTGCTTCTTTAGTTGTTGATTGTATTTTATATACACCATATCATTGAGAGCTTCTTGGGCTAGCCTATTCCTTATCTTAGCGTGGAACTACAAATAAAACAATACATATGAGAAGAAAAAATGTTCCTATATTAGCTAATGACAAGTGTCAACCAAACTCCATACGGAATATATTTATGTGAATGTTTCCAACATTCTCGAACATATTGCAACTGTATTCACAACTTGGTACACTACAAGTTAGCCCAAGGACTTTAACAGATAACTTTTGCAAATCGGGATTCAAGCCGCCATAAGCAAGCCGCCAATGAACTATAAATAAAAAGTATGAAAAGACAGTGAGAGATATGAAATTTTGAACCAACTAAAACACAACAATCTATAGGCGTATAGACTATGTAAGAATTATGTAAAATGAGAGAATAAATTTACCCGGTTACTTAGTAGTTCTTTGGCATGTCGCCATTTAATTTCAAAAGGACCTGGGGCTTCTCTTAAGAGTGGTAATTGTTTAGTGATATTGTCTTGTATTGCAATATCCGGCTTGAATTTCCCAGTAACATGATATTTTCTGGTCATTTTATCTTCAATGGATCCTATTTCAGGATTTGCATAGGCATACTCCAGATTCAAGTAGTGAACGGCAACATGTACGTCCTATGAAGTTGGACCTCCTATCTATTGCTATTGATATTAAAAATGACTTCATACTTTTCATCATTATTGAAAGAGGCTTGAATTGCTTCCTTGGCCCTATCCATCATTTAACACACACGGCTTCTTCCCTGCAGAATACACAACCACCCCCCCCACACCCACACGTCCAATTCCACGCATCAATACCACCACCACCATAGACGCATATACCCACAAAAATGAATATGGTGAATAATCTCACTCCTCTGAATGAGAAAAATTCTTATACAGGCCTGTTTTAAGTACCAGAAATTGAAATTTAATGAATTCTTTTCAGTGAAAAAGAAAATCCATGATGTTTTCCACTTTATGAAATTAAGAATCCTTAATTGCACTTGCCGTTTTTTTTTTTGTTGGTACGCTGAAATGTGTTGAAGTCTAACTCGTGTTTGGTCACGTAATTGACAATTCTGAATAATATTTATTCTGTATTTTGGATGTAGTTGTTTATAGATGAAAAATAGGAACATGTCAAAAACTACACTATTTACCCTAATTAATGAATTTATCTCAAATAAAGTTAGTTTATTTTCCTGAAAAGATACAAATAGGTTCCAAGTTTCGCAAGTTATCCTTGGAACTTTAGGTTGTTGCTAGTTTCAGCTTGTTCATGTTGATAAAATAATGTGCAATGCGTTTTTCATTATCTGCGACTATCATATGCACTTTGGGTTAAAATGTTTGCAACAAAGACATAGATTGTCCATAGTACCATGTCATATTGTAATCCCTGCAAGCATCCCTGGACTCAACCTACTTGAAGGCAAGTTGATGGCATGTTTATTCTGCATTAATTTTATCCGAGTTTTTACATTTGGAAATGTGGTAGTACACTTGTTTTTATGACCAAATGTTGGTATGTCAACAACAAGAAGGATAACTTTTCCAAATCCAAAGCTCCTTCAGATGTTACGTAGGAAAAGGCTGATCCCGTCGTTGGTTTAACTAGTACTGGATGGGAGAGGGAGGGAAGGTCTGGTAGAGAGGAACTGATGAAAGGTTCTGATGGAGATTAGAGAGAGAGATGGGAGTATTAGATGTTGCAGAAAACTTTGAGACCCATGCTAATCTTGACAAATTTCGTGAATTTTCAACCAACTCGTCTTTAGAGCAAATTCCAATTCACCACTTTCTAGTGAAAAAGTATGAATTGTAATATACCATGGAACTTCTCAATTCCATTCCAACCAAATAATCTACTTGGATTAACTTCAGGAATTGAACTTCTAATTGATTCACCAAAAGGATCCTGACAGGTGGAAAGATTTATTAATGACCAAACAGGTTCCAGATATTAACAGCATAAGGTCAGGCATGAGTGTGTACGCCAACTTTTAGTCTGTGCAAGTGGGCTATGGACATCACAGTGCATCTGCAGTACTACATAACTTGAATACCATTCTGGTGTTATGATGTGTTTTTCCTTTTTATTTTTTAAAATATTTTATGCATATAAAGACCAATGAAAAATATTACTTCCTTTTTTGATATAATGGCATCATTCTCCTTCAAATTTTTTTTTTCAATCTCTTAACTGGGCCAGTCCAATCTCAAAATTATTTGTAGGTCTTCTGATTCTTTCACACTTGAGAATGGTTAATTTAGATGCTCCTTGTTCCTGATTCTTTCACCTTAGCTGCATAGCTGCTGTGAGAAAAATGTGTATCAATGTGCAGTACATGTCCTTACATTGTCGGAAACAGTATACTGAATGCTTTTCCAATTTTATTAATACATGTTAACACAACTTGAAGATAATTGAGTTTTTATGAAAGCCTGGTTGCTTTCTAAGTCTGCTTTAGATATTTGGGCAATTCATATGACGTTGAACCTGAAAAACATAATTCATGAAAATCACCCCCCAAGCCTCTACCCACCCACTCACATCCCTACTATGGTGGATAGTTAGCGAGCGTTATGATAAAAGATTAATAATATTCTGGTTGATCTTCATAAATTTACTTTAGAGAAGTGGGGGACTCATTGATCTTCCTCACAGTAATCATTTAATGCATCTTTGAGATTACAAGCAGCTTTGGAGTTTGCTCCTTTATTCATGACTTGTTTTAGGGCACTTGCATTGGATGAGTGTAATTATAGAAACCATAATGATTTCTTTTCCTCAAAGGTGTGTTTGGGCAGGTACATCATGTATAAATTTTAATTTGAAGGGATCAAATGAAAAAAAATTAATTTGAAGGGCTTAAACGAAATTTTGTTTAATTTGCAGGTGGAATTATGGAAGAGATGCATATGTATGAATTTTATGTTGAAGGGCTTTAAAATGAAAAAATATTTAAAAATTAAACCTGAAGGGATTAAATGAAAAAAAATGTTTGGTTTAATAAAATTTGAAGTGACGTCCCTTACTTTAAAAAAGAAGAAAGAAGGGAAAAAAAAATGTGTTTGTACCCTTTTTTTTTTTCAGATTTGTTTTTTTTTACCCCCACCTTAACTATTTTCACAATTTACCCTTCTATATTTGTCATCCTATTATGTCCTTTTATCATTTGACAAATCTTTTAAACAGACTCTTTTTTTTTTTGGGACTAATTTAACCTTATCTTTTTTATGGAAAAAAAAATCTCCAATTAAAAAACTCAGGATAGATGACCTAATTCATTAGGAAAATTCTCCGTCAAAATCACTGGGTCCCAAAGAGAAACATGTCTTGTTGGCTGCTCAACTGGCTCACCTATTATCTTCATGCAGTGTATGTTATTGAAAATTGTTCAAATGCATTAGCCATGATTTTATGGTAGTAAAGCTGTAAAGTGTTCCAGAACTCCAAACTAGCTAACATTGCCTGTGTGCAAGCTTTCATTGGCTCAAACCTCAGTGCCGACTCCTCCAATCTGTTTGATAATCAAAATCAATGTTGACGTGAGGGTGATGGCTCATCATTTGACAACAATGTGGTTATATTTTTACTTTATTCTTGAAGATTTCTTCTCTTTGTTATAACTAAATGTAGAGGGGGTTTAACTTTCTTTAATTGCGGTATTCCCATAAAGAAAAGATAAGGTTAAATAAGTTTGAATTGAAAGAAAATCTATAGAAAATATTTGTCAACTGATTACAGGGGCATAATAGGATGATAAATATAAAGGAGGGCAAATGATGAAGAAAAGTTAAGGGGTCTAGGATAAAAAAATAAGGGTGTGAACACATTTTTCCCAAAAAACAATTGAACACTTAAAAAGGAGTTGGCTATATGGGGGAATCCTTTTCTATTTGTTTGTGTTTTGCTTTGTTTTCGTTTTAACAAAGGGCATAGCCTCTCGAACATGGGATCTACCACAATCTAACGCCACTTGTAATGTTTATTCAATCTTTATTTGTAATATTTTATTTGTTTGCAATATTTCATTAGTATCTGATGATAATGTTCTTTTATTTACTGTTCACATAATGATTTTTTGTTTCTCTCTCTGATAAACACCCTCATTTCTACTTCAATTTTTTTTTTGTATTAGTTTGAAAAGAAATATGTAAGAATTATATAGATTTATTAAATGTTAGTTTATAGTTGAGATTTGCAAAGATTTGAATTATCCTTATTGATAAGACTTGTTTGATTTGAGAAAGGAAATAATAATAATAATAATAGTTTAGTAGATATAAGAGTTTTCTCTCTCTTTCTATTTATCTGTATCTTTCTGTAAATTGGGTTTATCCTCGAGTTATTTATTTAATATTTATTTACATGTATTTATTGAAATATTGTCTCGTTAGGAAAATGGAAAAAAGGGATTATCTTACTTCTTAAACAACTCCAATTTTTTTAGCCCCCAAACCTTCCACTTCCACGTATAACACGCTAAATGAGAATAAGCTTGTGGGTCCCACCAAATTGAAAAAAAACTGAGATGCGAGTAGGATGTGGACCGATTGTTAGGGACCATAAGCTTTGCATTAGAAAAAGTAAATTTCATTCATGCAAAATCTGAAACATCACGTGATGGGGTTAGTTAAATTCTAATTCCATTATCTGTAGACACCATGCTAACAAATATTGGCCCGTATTGGATAAATTTATTAAATTTTTAAACAGTGAATGAACAATTTAGAAACTAAATTACCCCACCCTATCGAGTAAATTGTAAAACTTACCCTATAGGGTAAATGGGTAATTATTAAAAGAACAAATATGTTTGAAAAGCTAGTTACTTTTATATCAAATATAATTGTGAACCATATTTAAATTATCTTACTCCACATGTCCTACATTCAATTTCCTGGTTCTCACATCATACGCTAGATGAGAATTGTTTCAATTAAAATAAAAGATGCAAAGCATTTTTCTAAATACACAAATAAAAACAATTAACAATATAAAAAATGCTGCAAGAAAATTTTAATCTTTAATAATTAGAAAATAATATATACTATAGAAGAGTAAAATTTATTATTATTATTACTATTATAATTTTTATCAATATGGGTAAACAGGTAAATGGGTATGTTTAAACATCTTACCATTATCCTTCACTTATATAATAAACAGTTTAGAAAAACCTACACTTGTCCTGCCAGTTTAGAAAAATGGGTAAGTGAAACTTACCCTTACCCCTAAAAATTAGTGCAAACGAGATTTTCCATTACATATTCCTACCTCTAACTGCACTTGATAGGGATGATCAGAACACTTGACTATGCCCGAACACAACAGTCTACTGCAGTCTGTGAGTGTTGAAGTGGGGATTCTTTTTTAACATGGTTGTCATCCACTTCAACCCATATACTAGTTGTGCAAATAACAGTAAAAAAAAAAATTATGCAGATTTTCAATGGCATTAAAAGGCTCGGCCGTGTGGTTTAATAAGCATACTGTCACCAACATCTGTCGATTGGTTTCAGGAAGAACACGATGGAGGATCCACAATTTTCTTCTGTGGTGTTTTCAGTAGACAGCATCATATTCATAGCTAATACTTCGAGGCCCATTGCATCTGATCCAATAAAAACGGTCGGTATGTAACAAAATTTTAAAGAAGTCACCAAAGGAATATGAACCAAGTATATAGCAGGCTTTCAAGTTGACATCTGCTCCCAAAATTGTATGTGAGGCATCTATTGGAATGGTGCACATTTCAATAAAACTCAGGAAGGCCAGTCGGGGGATGACGTATAAAGAGATCTCCCTTCTGTTCATGTAATTTATGTTATGAAAATGGAAAAGGAATCCACCAAAATTGGCCTACTCTGAAATATGTCTTTAGGTGCAAGGAGGAGATTAGATTTGCTATATTGAGTGTGCATGCTTCTATTAGGTGCAATTCAAGATCTGAATTAAATATCTTGACATAAATGAAGAAAAGATTCATGGATGATTTTCATATATGCTTTAAATCTAAAAGTTACTTGTTCCTTTATTGCTGGGATGAATGTAATATGCTAGTGCATCATTGTCCGTCTGGTTTTAAGTGCTCTTGCATCTAAAATGCACATTTCTACTTTAGGATGATGTGTAAACATATTGTCTATAAACATCTTGGCTACATAATCATGCAGAATTGCTTTGAGTAAATGAATGGAATTTTATTGGGCAGTTACTTGGTTTTAACTCCCACTAAAGTTACATGTGTGACGTTTGGAATGGGAAGGAATTGATATAATTAGCTTTACCTGTCTTTTACTATGGCAAGCTTTGGAAGTTTAATATTTAGAAGCTGCAACTGAGGTTCCATTTTGCTAGGGGCAGTCTGAGGCTGTTACTCCTTAGGTTGCTTTGTCTTTTGCATGTGATAGATTGTTGGAAAACAATTTTTAATCGTAAAAGATGCGATAAACTTCTTGTTACCACATGCTGGGTTCTTTGATTAAACTGTCTGTTATATAAGTTGGTCAACTTGCTTGTTACATCTTCACCTGTGCCTTCAATGTCTCATCAATATGAGGAAGTCTTCGGTGCCAGAATGCAACAGAATGCTTCAATAACCCAAATCTCCTCTTGCAGGCAGAGAGTGCGATTGCTGCTCTCAACTGTAGTGGCGCTATACTGGGATCATTGCCATTGAGGTCTGACCTCCATGCCCTTTCAGTTTCAGATTATTTCTTATTCCATGAGTTGTTGCTAAATGGATTTGTTTGGGGTGCTTTCTGTCTATTACCAGGGTAAGCCCTTCGAAGACTCCAGTTCGCCCTCGTGCTTCTCGCCCACCCATGCAGTAACTCTTGCATGTCTCACGAGACGGCAACTACTATCAGCACTATATATGCACATATAGAGGTGGTAACATGTTTAAGGAATGTGTCTTCGGTTGTCGATAGCAATTTTTTCTTTTCTTTCTTTTTCGTTGTGCATCTCTTGTGAATCGCAAGAGTTCTTTTTCGGGGCTGAGCTTTATTTTTCCTGTTCTTGTTTTAAGTTAAAGTCTTACTCGTACTAAGTTTAAACAGTGTCTGAACATAGAATGGACTTTATTTGTTGTATTCTAGTTTTAGTCAGTAGCAAATATGCTTCTTTGCTTCAGTAACTATTTTGGGTATTCCTTTTGTACTGGAGCTTCGGAAATTTTAATGCTATGAAATCCTACTGGTGGTCAAAACTTAACTATGATTTTTCAATTAGCAAGTTCTCCACAAATGTGCAGTCTTCTACAAGTGAATATGCAAGAGCTAACACTGTGCTGTTCTAGAATATTAATATTTTTGTTGTGCCTAAATTTGATAGCTTGATCAAATTTCTGATCGTATGTTGATCTGTTTTTAAGCAAATTTTAATTAAGGGCGTGTTTGGATTCATGGAAGTGAGAGGAAAATGAGAAGTGAGAAAATTCATTTCTCACTCTTATTTGTTTTGAACTGAAAATGAGAAATGGGAATTTTTTTTTTCTTTTCCTTTTTTCTTTTTACACTCCTCTTTTACACTATCATTTTTCTAGTTCTGTTATAGTTAATTTTGTGGTAATTAAATATTACTTGTAATAAATTGTAATTCAAAATAGTTAATTTTGATGTTATGTAAATCTCACTTGCAGTCCAATTATAGTTCAAAAATGTTATTTCAGAGTTAATATTTAATTTAACATTATTTTGTGGTCAACTTTGTGGTCAATATTTCATTTTCGCGTTCACATTACAAATCAAACATTGAAAAGCTTACACTTTCAAATTATTACCAAACACCGGAAATAAAAATTGCACAAATCTCAATTTTCCACTAGCATGTTTGGATTCATGAAAGTGGGAGGAAAATAGGTAGTGGGAAAACTCATTTCTTATTCTCTTATTTGTTTTGAATCAAAAATGAGAATGAGAAAATCTCTTTTTCTTTTTACACCTCTTTTACATTATCATTTTCTCACTTCTAGATTGTTACAGTTAATTCTGTGGTCATGTAAATCTAACTTGTAATAAATTGTAACTTAATATATTAAATTTTGATATTATGGAAATCCCACTTTCAATCTAATTACACTTCAAAACGTCATTTCAGAAAAAGTATTTAATTTAATATTATTTTGTGGTCATTTTTTTCACTTTCACTTCTATATTATTAACCAAACACTGGAAAACACAATGTACTTTTTTACTTACACTTTCACATTACAATCAAATATTAGAAAATTTATTTCTATAAATCCTAAATTCCCACCACACTTTCAAATTGCCGCTCTCATTTTTCACTTCTCATTTTTCTCTCACTTTCCTGAATTCAAATATGCACACTTTTACTTTTCTCATTTTCATTTTCCACTTAAATCTTTTCCTCTGACTTTCACCAAACCAACAGGCCCTAAGTCTAATTGTATATTGTTGGGCCCTGCCTTTGGTTGCAACTTGGGCTTGATGGCCAGTTAGAGAGTGAAAATAAAATGTCAAAAGTTATTTAGTAATGTGGTCACTAATAATAATAATAATTATTAAAATTTAATATTAATATTTTGAAAACTCATTTATTAATATGGTAGAGAAAATGCTCTGTGAATTATTGTGAAACTCTGACGTATCTTCTCTCTGTCAACGAGAAAGGAGGTGAAATAGTAGTTGAGTGACCCCGATCTTTTTGGGGATCGCTTGTATTTACTTATATTTCATTTAGGAATAAATATTTATTAGTTAAAAAAATCATAAGGTATATTGATTACTAATAATTATATGGAATGAGAAGAAAATCATGCATGAAAAGAGAAACAGATACAATACAATCCTCCCAAATGCTCTTTGTTTCATCCTATTCTATAGTGATGGCCATTATGGGTCAGCTAAAATAGTTTATTAGGAGAATAAGTTTCACGCATAGGTATAATGCTGGTGTATAGGGGTGCAAACAGGTCGGATCAGAGCTGATACATGTATTTTCATATTTGTACTTATTTTCTTTAGCGAATACATATTCAAATACATATATCTTTAACCCACTAACCATATTTGTCATATGCGGCTTGGATTGGACTCGGATATTTGTCGGGTATTAGTCATATATTAGCGAATATGAACAAGAAAGATTAAAAATCAGTTTGTTTTTAATTTTATATCAGATGGACAGATCTTGTCATAACTAGAATATCAAATCATCTCATACATAGTGTATTTGGACTATAAATGTATTTGGACATATTCTCTGTATCTAAATATTGTAAGTTATTATCGGGTTGGACCCGCTTAGGCAAAGATTTGACCCAACCCTACTGACCAGTACCACCTGAGCCCGAGCCCAAGCCAAACCGAGCTTGGATTGCGCGTGCATTCATGCGCACGCATATATGAGCTCTCCTGCTCTTTCTGGAGTGATTTTTTTTTTCTCTCCAATCTTTTTCTTGATTCCCAATCTAATTTGGTTTCTTAGTTAGTTGGGATATCTCATTGAAATTGGATTGATTAAAGGGTCATCATTGACTATCTAGGTCAAAAGCAATCCAGCTGGTAAGTCCGCTCATTTCCCTTTTCCTATCACATGTAGGGTTTATGTGTCTTTATATAATCCCTCTCTCACACGCAAAAGCCTTCATGTCATTGGTAATATCAATTTCTCATGCATAATTTATAATACATCCTCTAAACATTGTGAGAATAAAGATAGAGAGATTCTCGTGTGTATGTGATAATTCTTTTTAGAAAGAATCAACCTTCATCTTTAGGGAGAACAACCATTAAGATCTCTAAGATCTTCTTTGTTTCATCGTCTTATGAGAAAGAACGTTGTCGTGAGATGATTTAGCGTGAAACGATTTGTTGAGACGTTCTCGTCAAGATTATGGGATAAATATGAATTGTGAGGATTGCAAACAAGGCTTGATGGAATCGAAAGATAAGGAAAATATATCTACTTTGAGGATGCGGTACGAGATCTCTTCAAGAGAGCGATACAATTTTCATGGACTGTAAGTTTTTTATTTCTATTATTTTATTTATGATCATATGCATGCTAGTGTAGATCTAAAATTGATCTAGTACTTTTCGTTTAGCATGATATAGATCTTTTGACCACACTTATATTTGACATATGTTAGAAATCCAACTATTAGGGTTCATAAATTCAGATCTTGACCTAATAGATAATTTGTTTGGATCAATATGTGAAGAAAAACCCAACAAATATGTAACATGTCATATACTTTTACTATTACTACATCATATTTCATATTCTAAATGGATACTGGATACAGATATCCATATTCAAAAGTCGAATATGATGCGGAGTTGTAGCCACCACCCCCTCCTTATGAAGGAGGGCACTGTTGATTTTTGAGGCAAAAAAGCTCTGGTACCACCGTTGATTTTTGAAGAAGAAGACACAAAATTTTTTGGTGGAGACATTGCTCCAAGAATTTGAGTTTACATCAGGAGGCATCACCTCATGTTATCATTATGGTTCGATTAGAGCATGCATGCTCGAGTCAGATCGCTCTAGTTTTCTTTAGTTGTTTTTATTTTAGGTGGTTATTTTATATAGTTATTTGCTAATATTTGTCCTATATTGATTATAGTGGGATTTTTCCTCTTGATGTCGGCCTATATAAGGCTAAGAGTATTGTTGAAGTTTTTGATAATTAATGAAAATAAAAATTTGCTTGCTGAAACTTTGAGAACCTGTATGCTGGGTGAGAAACTTAATGAGAGAATCCCAATTGTTTGTTGGGTAAGAAACCCTAGGAAGAGAATCCCAATTGTTTCATACCCTATTATTTTAGTATCAGAGCTAAAAATCTTATTTTTTTTCACAAAAAAAATCATTCTTTAAAATCCCGCCCAAAAATCCCCCCAAATTCCCGTACACCGTTCATCTCTTCTCATCCCCCACCTTCGATCGAACCCAACAACCCAAACCACAACACCCAACCCCAAACATCCAGCATCACCCACCATTGATAGCTTCTTGCCCGTGCCACCTCCTGCACCCCTCTCCTTAGCTGTATCACCGTTCTGATTGGGGAAATCGTGCACAAAAAGTGTTGTTTTGAAATCACGAGTTTAAAGTGTGTGCTTTGACTTCCTCGATACTTCTGTTATAGCATAGACGCTAAATGGGTCGAATCCACAAGGACGGGAAGCGATAGAAGCTTTATCGGTCTATTCACGTGTGCGTTAACGGTTCTTCTATGTTTTAAATAATGAAAAGAAAAGAAAATAAAGAATGAAAAGAGAAGCGTATGGTGGAAACAAAGATAGAAACATTGAAGAGAAGATATTTGTGATTTTTGAGATATATCTAAAATAAAGTGAAAAAAATTCATGGGTACTAATTACTAATGGCTCCACTAACCATGCTAACTTCTTAGTGATAGTTGCCTCACATGTATCCTTGGTCATCACTAGTCCTTGGTTCAAGAGCGTTTCAAAGCATGACCCATAAGATAACTCATCATATCCAAACTCAACAAATAAGTGCAAGCTACACTTAAACCATCAAAATTAAACTAGAGTATGCATGAAGTAAAGTAATATTAACTTGTTAGAGAGTTAGATGTTAGAGTGTTAGAATCCATCATCCATGAGCCATCAATGACTCTTGTAAGAGCAAGGCCAAGTAGAGGCTATTAGATTCATGTGGATTATCAAGTAAGGAGTTAGCAAGTTAGCAGTTAGCAGCCATAAGTGAAAATTAGCTAAACATGTAAAGAGTTAGAGAAGAAGCAAATAGAGATAAAGAAAGAACCTTTCAAAGAGTGTTACCCTCCATTACAAGAGCTTTCTCTTCTATCCTATGATCACTCTCTTTCCTATTACATGATCAATAAAAATGAAAAGTACAAAAGAAGAAGAAGAAGAATAAAACTACCCTAAGGAGAAGAAATCTACCCTAAAAACTCTTCTCTCATGAGCTCTGGGAATCCCAGGGTATTTCTAGGCTAAGAGGGGAACCAGGAGGGTATCACGGGGTCGTGCGTCGAATCTCGACGGGCGGCTCCATGGTACGGCTGTGGAAACGTGGTCGTACTGACGCCGCGCGCGCAGCACCTGCTGGTACGCATTGTCGATTTGTCCTCCTATCGGTTGTAGCCCCTGGCTTCTAGATATGGGCACCTGGTTTTGATAGAACCACCTTCCAAATTCAATGGCTATATGTGTAGGCTAAAATCACCAATTAAATGGGATTTTTGGGCTTCTTCATTTCAAGCCATGGACGTAAAAACATACAAGAGAGGTTATTAACAAAATTTAATATTGAATAAATATGAAGATGTGGTATGAAATATGCATATTTAGAGACTAATCACACCGCCACACTTATCTTTTGCTCGTCCCGAGCAAAACAGAAAAACTAAGAAAATTATTACATCACTTTCGCAGGTGACGCGATTGCACTGAGCATGTGCAATAAGTCGTTAAATCTCTAAGTTTTCCCTAGAGGAGGAGTTTTGTTTCCTGAGAATTTTCAGCAGATTACACCCACAAAATCCATAAAGAAAGAAATCAAATGTTAATATTTTGAAAACGCATTTTGAAATAGAAAAAATTATTGAAATATTTTGGCGAAAATTTAAGTGATCTAAGATCATATGTTAACCAGAAATTATTCTTCCTTAAACTAAGTATAAATGCAAAATCTTATTATAAATTAAATGTAAGAATTTAAAATTGAATTGATTATTTGATCTTTTATAAAACTCTTAAAAAATATGCATTTTGTGAACTGTGAAGATTTTTGGGATATCGATTCTAACTTTCATGCCATTTATTAATAAATTTTTTTCTTCCTTTAGTTTTCTTAGGCTTTCTAACTTACTCAGATAGTAAGCCTTTAATTGGGTTACTCCCAAATCAGATGATTTTAAGGAACCAGATGAGAAAAACATCCATCGAGCTTAAGGACTCGAGTAAATAAGGCCACAAAATTAAAGAAAATTATTTTGATTTTGTCAACCGTTTTAGGTGTGAATAATCATGCTTCCTGAGACATAACTACCCAGCTTCAATAAGTGATTTTTTTCGTCATTTATTTATATATTATGAAATTTTCAGTCTTTGTTTCAATCCCAAAAAAATATGTAAGTGTGAAGTGCATATATCTGAGGCAAAAAATTTAAGATCAAATTATCTTTTCAATCTTACTTCTTATCCTAAAATTTAAAAAAGATCTATTATTTTGATTCAGTTTAAAAATTCATATTTAAGGTCTTCCTAATTTCGAAAATAATCTTAATTTTCTTAAAAATAAATCAAAACTATTTCTCTTATTTCAAAAAATTTTGTGAAAAGAAAAGAAAAGAGTTTCTATACAAAAGAAAAATCTAAAAATTTTCTAAAAAAAAGTGTAAAAGAAAGAAAATTTAAAACTAACTATGTTAATCTTCCCCCACACTTATCTTATGCATTGTCCTCAATGTAACGTAAATGTGTATATGCAGGAAACAAATGGAAAGGAAAGAAAAATTACCTCATGGTGGTGGTTCCGGTGGTGGTCTGATTGCCCACGAAATGCGTGCCAATTCATATATTGTAGATCTTGTATGAACCCACCAGTGACCTCTCTAATACGACCCAGTAAAAGAGTGACTGAGTGAATGGCTTTAATTAAAAAATTATTCCCATCTAATTTTCAATTTTCAAAAATAATTCTTGAGTTATTTTGTTCAACACCTTTATCCAATAATGAAGTGTGATTTTGGGATATGATTGATTTAGACTCAACCGGAACAAAAACAAAAATCGATACCGACTCAGAAATTTGACTCAGATCAAGTCGAGATTCAAAAGGGGGAGTCAAAATTGGTTCAAAAATGGGATCCAAACTAAAGAATTGATGTTCACACACTTTCCCCATCAATGAAGTGTGATCATAAGATATTGGTGATTCAATTTCATAGTGTACTGGTACAGGATTCAATGTTGACTCCAGAATATGAAAAAAAATCTGGTAAAGATACCGAAGTCATTATTGAATCAAAAAGTGAAATAGAATCACCAATATGAGGTTTGGGGTCACATTCATGTTCAATTTTAATTTCAGGAAAGTGAAATGGAATCACCAAAGTGTTTGGTACGGAGAAGAGAAATTCGGTGTAAAGTTTCCTTGAATCAATTGAAAGATTACAATGGACTAATGCTCCGACTACAAGGGAGGAAAAATGTTGAGTCTTGAATCTCCTCTTTGTTTAGTGCTGGGTTCTTCAAGTGGCGGTGGAAAGTGAATCTTGTTTTACGTTGACCGGGTGAGCGTCGAGAACTTCTGGGGATCTTCTCTTCAGATGGTGGACGGAGTAGCACAGCTCTGTCGACCAAGAGATTGTAGGCAAAGATTAACTTGTGCGCAACAAGTTTTCTGAAGGGTTGGACTCTCTCTTTTCTCTCCGAGTTCTTCTCTCCCAAAAATCCGACCCCTTCTCCATAGCAACGGGGCTATTTATAGAGGTTTCAGGAGCGTTCGTGCCTCCTAAAATCACTCCATAATGAGGGCTAACTTTCCCCGTTATGTGGGCCGTGATTGACCCTATAATCGGGACGGTTACAACTGAGACGCGGGTGTCAACCCACGCGCCTTGGTACTGCAGTGCTGGCTGAGACGCGGGTTTCGACCCTCGCGCCTTGGTGCTGCTGAGACGCGGGTTTCAACCCTCGCGCCTTGGTGCTGCAGTGCTAGCTGAGACGCGGGTTTCGACCCACGCGCCTTGGTGCTGCAGAGACGCGGGTTTCGACCCACGCGCCTTGGTGTTGCAGAGACGCGGGTTTCGACCCACGCGCCTTGTACTGCTGTGACGCGGGTTTCGACCCACGCGCCTTGGTGCTGCTGTGACGCGGGTTTCGACCCACGCGCCTTGGTGCGGCAGTGTTGGTTGAGACTAGCCCTGCGTCTGGAGTTTGGGACTCTACCTTTGATGACTTGTCTTTAATGATTTTTAGATAGCCTACAGAACCCCCTCCAAAGTTTTCGATATTCCGCAGTTAGCTGGGACAGATTTCGAAATACTTTGGACTCTAGCTGAATCCACTTTTATGATTGTACTGACAAAGCTTCGGGCTTGATCTTGTTTAGAGTATGGCCTTTGTGAGTGTACTGTGAAACTCTTTGAAGCCGCCAAAACTGATTGCGTGGAGTGTCTAGATACACAGTCTAAACCTCCTCGATGCTTTAAGTTTCATTGGTGTACTTTAAATCAGAAGTGGGCAGTCGTCTGCTTGTGCCAGTATGCTTTTGAACTGAATTGCAGAAGTAAGGACTACACGCCAGTTCTGTGGACGCAGGGGTGATACTGCTTTAGGGATGACAACGCGACTATTACTCCATGAGGTAGACGCGACTTTGGCCGGGTTGAGAAGATGCGATCTTCGGAGGGACGCGTGGCTTTTGGAAGGAAGACGCGGCTTTCCGGACGTAACTCTGGCTTAGTTGGGAAGGTGTGTCCATCGGAGAGACGCGTCTCTTGGGATGAAGACACGACTGTTGGATGCGAATCCGTGCCATGAGTATGATGCCACGTGTCCTGGACGCGGCTCTCAGGCCTGCGTTTGGTGCAACTTCCCAGGCGTTACATGCAGTTTGTCATAAAGATTTCGTGGGATCTTTAAATGTCAAGTCGTCGTTGACAATTGGGGACTCGCATCATCCAATGTTTCCCGAAGCGGCGGTCACGCGTCAGCCCTTCATTGGGTTCAGGCATTAATGCCTTTAAATGCCGAATCGGCGCTGGCGGTTGGAGACTCGCGTCTTCGATGCTTCCCGAAGCGATAGTCCACGCGTCAGCCCGTTATTTGGCTTTGACATTCGTGCGGGAATTAAGGCTGACGGTTCTGATTAGCGAGCCATTAATCACAGGCTTTGTGGTTTGCCTATAAATAGGGCTCAGCTTCTCCTTTTAGCAGTTCATTACTTAGACTGCTTTCCTTTGAGAGCGAATGTCCTGAGCGATTCTGCCTTTTCTCTTCAAAGACTTGTATCTGAGACTTGCCTCCATGGATGATGATGACTCAGAGCTATCATGCTTCTGTTTAATCTCTCCAGAAGATTATCACTGTCAAGTGATTTCAAGATTGAGAAGCGTCTCCTTGAGCACTTTTTATATCCGCGCCTTGGTGCTGAAGGTTCAACCCTTAATGGGGGTTGCTGCGGGTATGACTTCCTGGTCTGCCATGAAATTTTCAGCCCTGAATTTTGCAACCCCTGTTCATCGAACAGGGAGACGACAATTCTCGCATCTGATTCTTTTTGCGCCTCATACCTTAGACGCGGATGCAAAACTAGACTGCGTTTGACTTCTGTGTGTATCACAGCTTTGATCGCGTCTGTTTCTGCCGCCGCAGAAGTTAGGTTCACTGCGCGGGTTATTCCTGCGTCTGCAGTTTTTCGCAATAGCTGCGTCTGTCACTTAGTTTTTCTTATTGAAATATGCTAAGTTTCAGATCTTCTAACTTTTGCTTCTTTGCAGGTAGGCTTAATCATCCCTTTTCATGTTCGCTGGGCCCTTGGGAGAATATATCGGCCAGCGAACTTGGTCGATGGTCGACCACAGGAGAAGAAGTCATGGCTCCCGTCTTTGGAAGACGGGGATCGGACCCTCACCAAGATCTCTTTGGATTCAATGTACCAGTCATGCTTCTTGGCATGGCATGGTCAGAGTGAGGATAGCGGTGGGATATAGTGGTGGGTATGGTCTTGGATTCTCCCTTCACCTACCTCAGAAGTGACATCGATGAGGACTCCATGCTCATTGGATGACTTTCTGGTGGTGGAGATGTTCATCAACGAAGGATCATACCCCGCTGCTTCGGATGGTCAGGTGGAATCAGAAGATTCAGCTGCCTTTCGACCTCAAGAAACACCATTGTTCTCGGTCAACCAGAGGCTTCTTCGATGTTTACATCATGCATCGTGGTGCAACCATCTTCCGATCGTCACCACAGTGTTCAATTTTACTTTGGCGCCCTTCCAAACATCTTGTACTTAGAGTTGTGAGCAGCTTCAAGGAGTGAGTGCAACCTTTAAGAGAGAAAGGGACTTCTTTATACTCCTTTATTGTAACACTCAATCTTATTGTATAAGAGAGCGTTTTGTATCACTTTCATATAACTGGAGATAAATAAAAGCGACACATTTCTTTTTGCCTTCTTCTATTGTCTTGAACTCCTTTTTTGTATTGAAAGTCAGACGAATAGAAGTAAAGAACCTTTGACCTGTCAAAATTATGATAATAATCTTAACAAGTCAAGGTTTGTAGAAAAATCCTATTTTCAGGAAACTCAACAATGCTGTCAGAGGTGTGATATTAACTTGACAGAGGTAGGATAATTTTGTGGACCTGCCACTCTATAAAGGAAAGTGACAAGTGGAACTCGTACCCCCAGGGAAGATGAGCCTTTATCAGAGGTTTAGAATTAACTTAATTAAGATAGCTGGGGAGTTGATGAAAACACTGTTAACGGTGTAATGTTAACCTAACAATATTTTTAGGTAGACTTGTTGTTCTGTTGAGAAGAATAACAAGTGCGATTAGATTCACGGGGGATCTAGGAAAGTCTTTACCGTTAGAGGTGTGATATTAACTTAACGGGTTGAACGTAGTCTTGTCAGAAGTGTAGTATTAACTTGACAAGGATGTGAGCCAGAGGTGTGATATTAACTTAACTCAGAAGCATTTCAATTTTGTTTGGGAAAAACTGAAAGTGTCACTGTCATAGGTGTGATGTTTAACTTGGCAGTGAGGTAATGCTAGAGGTGTAATTTTGAACTTGGCATTGGTCATCTCGACTTTAACAAGGAAGTCCGAGGGAAAGTCATGGCCTTAAGTGTATTGTTGAACTTAGCAATGACTTGGACGCTAGAGGTGTAGTATTAAACTTAGCATCGTTCATTTCAGCTTCGATATGGAAGTCTGAGGGAAGATGACTGTCAGAGGTTTAATATTGAACTTAGCAGCAACTTGATTATTGTTAGAAGTGTGATGTTAACTTAAACAGTAATTTGTCAAAGGTGTGGTATTAACTTGACAAAAATTAGTTTGCGATACGAGCAATTTGAGAACCTGTCATTCTATTGATGAGAATTGACAAGTGAAGTTTGAAGAGTCAGAGGTATAGTGTTAACTTGGCAAATTTGAAGTCTTGCTGCTCCACGTAGAGTTGACAAGTAAAGTTTGTATTCGACAAGGAGTATTGAGAATTTTCATTACCAGAGGTATAGTGTTAACGTAGCAATGATTGTATTTTGTAGACCTACCATTCTGTGGATTAGAATTGGTAAGGGATTTTGGAGGGAAGAGCGGAACTACATCCACTTAGGATTTTTAGCAAACCCTCAGCTGTCAACGGGTTTGATATACCTTACCAACCACCGTTTGAGTTGGGCTAGCCATGCTATTCCCCTCAGCATGATGAGTTGTCGAAGACTTATGTTGGTCTTAGAAGCCAACATTTTCCTCTATCCTTAACCGTCGGAGGCGTTGGATCAAATGGGAAACATGTCCCTTAGGATTTTTAGCAAATCCTCAGCTGTCAACGGGTTTGATATGCCTTTACCAACTACCGTTTGAGTTGGGCTAGCCATGCTATTCCCCTCAGCATGATGAGTTGTCGAAGACTTATGTTGGGCTTAGAAGCCAACATTTTCCTCTATCCTTAGCCGTCAGAGGCGTCGGATGTCAATGAAGAAGCTCTTCTTATTTTGATCAGAGGTGTACTTTTAACTTGATCGGAGGAGGAGTACTATTAAGGATAATACTTCTTCAAGAATCTGCCATTGATCGGCATCATGAGTGTATCGCCATTTAAAGTTATGAGGCGATATGATCCATTTGAGTAGACTGACTCTACTACGAATGGTCCTTCCCATTTGGGTTGGAATTTTTCTTTCGTCTTGTGCGTCATCACCATGGGTCTTCTGACGGCTAAGACAAGGTCGCCTTTCTTGAAAGTTCGCACTTTGACTTTCTTGTTGAAGGCTCTGGTAATCCGAGCTTGGTAGAGCTCGATTTGTTGTTGGCCTGCAGACGTTTGTCATCTAAGGCTTCCAATTCCTGGAGTCGCTGTCGATGCTTCTCCTCATTTGTCATCTCTCCTGTCAGGGCGATGCGTAGAGATGGAATTTGGACTTCCAGTGGAAGCACTGCTTCACACCCGTATACCAAAGAAAATGGTGTAGCTTTAGTTGGGGTTCGAACAGTTGTGCGATAAGCCCATAAGCATTCACCCAGCTTGTCGTCCCAGTCACGTTGACTTTTCGAGACAAATTTCTTGAGAAGTTTGCTGATGGTCTTGTTGAAAGCTTCTGCGAGACCATTAGCGGCGGGGGTAGTATGCCGTTGAGGACACACTCTGGATTCTGAACTTGGCGCAGAACCTTTGGAAAGCCTGACTGATAAACTGGGGTCCATTGTCATGGACGATTCGTCGAGGTATACCAAAACGGTAAATGACATGATGTTTGACGAATTTGATCACGTCTGATGACTTTACCTCCTTCAAGGGAATGGCCTCAGCCCATTTGGAGAAGTAATCGGTTATGGCCAAAATAAACCGATGTCCTTTTGATGATGGAGGGTTGATAGGGCCAACTACATCCATCCCCCACATTTCAAATGGCCAGGTAGAGGTCGTAGGGTGAAAATACCCCGGTGCTTGATGGATGAAATCGCCATGTATTGACAGGCGTGACATCTTTTGGCATAAGTGATGGCATCAACGATCATCTTAGGCCAATAATATCTCAGCCTTTGGAGTTGGTATGCAAGTTTTGAGCCAGGTTGATGGGCTCCACACATACCGTCATGGGCTTCTGTCAATATTTCCTGTGCCTCTTTTGTGAAAGGCAGCGGAGCAAAATCCCGTCGTGCGATCGACGATACAATGTTCGTGTAATCGCATTATAGTAGAATTTAGGGGCTTTCCTTCGAATGGCAGCCGCTTCCTTGGTGTCCTCAGGCAAGATGCCATACAGGACATAATCAATGTAGGGGAATCGCCAGTCTCTAGGCTCTGGACCGATTGACAATTCCAGCGCTTCTTTGTTTGAGAATCTCCTGTTGGCTCATGGTAATCCTCAGGAGCAATTCTCGGGCAATACAGGTCGTGGCTGTGGACAAATATCTTCTCCACTGTTCCAGCCGGTAGAGCTAAAGAGGTAGCGAGAGACGCCAGTGCGTCTGCATGCGCATTTTGCTTGCGTGGTACATGGTCGATGTAGAAGTTTGTAAACTTCCTGGCCATGTGGACAGTTGCATTGTAATAGGGTACTAGGTCTTCATGTCTGACTTCGTACTCCCCGCGAACCTGGCTAACGATGAGTTTGGAGTCACCATATGCCTCGAGATTTTTAACGCCAATCTCATCGGCGAATTGCATCCCAATCAAAAGAGCATTGTATTCCACCACATTGTTGGAACGGTTAATGAGACAGCTCAAGGAATCACGTAGTTCTGTGGGGAGACGAGTACTACTCCTACTCCTGCCACTATGTGTCCTTTTGGGCTTGTTCTCGATGCACCATCAAATAAAAGTTGCCACACCTGCCTTTCGAAGGATGTCTGGGTCTGGCAGGCTTCAACGACCTCGTCTGGGAAATCTTCGTAAAGTTGGGCTACCCTTGGATCTGGATGCTCAGCCAGGAAATCCGCCACCGCTTGACCCTTCACGGCTTTTTGTGGTAAAAAGTGCATTCATATTGGGATAGTAATATGGCCCATTTTGCCAGCCAGCCGTTCAATGATGAAGGCTTTTGTCACAAGTAACCTCAAGGGGTTGACTTTTGAGATGACGTTTATTGTTTGGCCTACCAAATAGTGTCGCATTTTCTGAATAGCAAACACCAATGCCAACACTCTTTCTCGATCAGGTTGTACCGATGTTCGGCTCCGATCATTGTTCTACTCAAATAGTAGATTGCTTGCTCTCGTCCTTGATCATCATTTTGAGCTAGTAATGCTCCTAAAGAATGATCCATTGCTCGGACGTATACCAGGAAAGGTTTTCCAGACACCGGAGCTGTAAGGACTGGCGGTTGTGTGAGGTACTATTTAATTTCCTCAAATGCTCGCTGGCAAGCGCTGTCCCAAATGAACGAAACACCTTTCTTCATTAATTTGAAAAAGGGTTGGCATCTTCCGGAGAGATTTGAGATAACCTTCGGATGTACGCTAATCGTCCTTGCAATCCCCTGAGCTCCTTGAGGTTTCTCGGAGGTTGCATTTCCTGGATAGCGTGAACCTTTTCTGGGTCCACATGAATCCCCGTAGAGGTTACTACAAACCTAGGAATTTTCCACTGGCCACCCCCAGGAAGGACTTGGTGGGGTTCATCTTCAATTGATGGGCCCGCATGATGTCAAAGACGACCTTTAGATCAGTTATATGATCCCTTTTAATGCAGCTTTTTACCGCAATGTCATCAACATAACATTCCACCGTTTTGCGCATGTGCTGATGAAAAATGGCATTCATGGCCCTTTGATATGTTGCCCCTGCATTCTTCAGTCCGAAGGGCATGACGGTATAGCAGTAGACCCCTAGTGGTGTTCTGAAGGAGGTGTGCTTTTCGTCATCAGGATACATTTTGATTTGATTATATCCTGAGAATCCGTCCATGAAGGACATTCGTTCGAATTCACATGTATTGTCAATCATGACGTCTGTGATTGGCAGTGGGAATTCGTCCTTGGGACAGGCCTCATTCAGATCACGAAAATCGATGCAGATTCGGATCTTTCCGTTCTTCTTGGCAACAGGGACGATGTTGGCTACCCAGTCGGGATGTTGTTCTTCCCTGATGAAGCCAGAATCTATAAGCTTTCTGACTTCTGATTGAATCGCCTCCATTATTTCTGGACGGAATCGTCGCTGTTGTTGTTTGACGGGTTTTACATCCGTATTAATGTTGAGGCGGTGCATGGCTACTCGAGGATCAAGTCCCGGCATATCTTCATAGTTCCAGGCGAAGACGTCTATATATTCTTGTACAAGAGATATTAGATGCTTTTTCTCCGAAGGTGACAGGGACTACTCTAGAGGGTGTTGGGGGTTGTCTCCCAAACTGGAGAAATGACGTCATATTGGCTGTCACCTTCTTCTGCTCTGGACGGAGTTTTAACACTTCCGCGTCAATCAGAGCCTGTAGGATGTCCTTGAAGACATAACAGCTCTTGGTGGGGTGTCCCAACATCCTGTGATACAAGCAGTAGGTGGGATTGTTGGTTTTACCGACTTCTTCAGGGCGCCTAGTTTCAGGAAGCTTCAGTCGATTGCTCTTGTTGAGTAATTTGAAGAGCGAGTCGACATGTTCATCCTTGAAGGAATACTGCTTGTTGGCGCGTGGTTGGCTTGAAGAGCCACTCCCTTGACCGGTTGAGGTTTGACAGAAGATTTAGTTTCTGTCGCCAAGTTGTCCTTCCGTTTGGCTTGGAGGGATGTGTCTGGTGCATGCCTCGATGACCTCTCAGGTCTGGGTTTGTTTTCTTCTGCCTTGACCCGGGCGACGATCTCTTCAGCCTGTTCACCTTGTTGGATTAATTGCTTCCAGGTGCGGCTTTCAGCTACGCCTATTTGGGCAAGGAGTGAAGTTTGGAGATTATGGCGGCATGTTTCCACCAGGGTGACCTGGGTCATACCGCTTGGACATCGGAGTGCCACATTCCGAAATCTTTCTACAAAAGACTTGACGGACTCTCCCTTCGTTACTTGGTGGCCAAAAGGGTTGGCATGGTGACCTCCGAGTCATCTTCAAAGAAGCGCGTTAGGAAGAGCTTCTCCAAATCGCCCCAATTTTTGATTGAGCCCTCTGGGAGCTTCATGAACCATTCAAAGGCGAGCCTTTTTAAGGTGCCGATGAATAAACGCGCCAGGATGGCATCGTTATCTACCACGTTCCCTGTTTGAGATTTGAAGTAGTAGATATGTTGGTTCGGTGAACCTTTCCCATCAAACGCTTGGAGGGTCGGAGCCTTGAACTTGGGTGGGTACGGAACTGAGTCCCACTCGGCCGGATATGGCCGGATCAATCCTGCTTCTTGGAGGCCTTTCCGGTTGGTAAGGGCCTCAAGTCGTTGCTCCAACTGATTCATTCTTTTAGAATGAACCTTTCCCTGGTCTCGATCGTCCTTTTCCTGCGACGAGGATTTAGACGAACCAGAAGTAGGTTGCTCTTCCTCCTCTATGTGCACAAAAGATGAGCTTTCCCCCCTTTTCGCTTGCCTTTAGACTTCTTAGAAGAGGTTTTGTTGGTTGACTTCCTCTTGTCTTCAAGCAACTGTGCGAGCATCTGCTTGAGGGAGTCGATAGATTCTTCCTGAGCGCGAATCATCTCGAATTGTTCCTTCTGGACCTGGGCTTGCTGCTCCAAGCGCCTGGCGGTCTCCTCAGGAGTGCTAGTCATATATATGTAGGCCTCTTTCTCCATGGAGGAATTTGAAGCCTGCGACTGCAATAGCGGAATGCGAGTCATTCACCTCAATGCCCTGGACTAGAGCATTGTAGTCAATCGGGGGAATTGCCCCGGTTCGGGTGCGAGTGTGTCGGTACACTCCTTCTGGTTCTGTGTCAGATTCATCGGAGCTGACTACAGGTGTTTTCCCCTGCTCCTGTTCACCATGTTTGCAGTGAGCTCTGGATATTCAGTGTCAGAGAAAATCCTCCTCCTGTGGGAGCGACTTCTCTTAGCTGATCGGGGAATCAGGGTCAGCTGTCTAACTAGAGACTGCTGGTTTGCACCTGAATTGCAACGGCATTCAGAAAGCATTGTGATAAGCCGTTGGCAGCAATATAACGAAGTGACCTGATTAGCACTTCTTTTCTTCGTCAAATAATCTCTCAGATCCGTGGGAGGAGGGTCAAAGAGATTAGCCTCGCAATGTCGAGGGTAGGAGGCATCCTTGCTTTGTACAGCTAGGACGCGGGATTCAGAGACGCAGTTCTCGCGTCGCAGCTTTAGGACGCGTGTCTGACGTCTCTGCTGAGAAGAGACGCGACTGTTGCGTTGCTGATTGGCGCGTCGGAGCAGAGACGCTCGAGAGAGAGCGGGCTACTGGGCCCTACGCCTAGAGGCGCGCTCTTCTTGTACTTGATGAGGCGCGCACGCTTCGTCTTGGCGTCTGGTGAGTGGAGCTTTAGAGGAGCTAACTTGGGAAGTCTCGCGTTTGGGCCGCCAAACGCGGACTTCGCGTGCTGGATATGGCGCAACTGAGACGCCAGTTTGAACCTTGCGACCTGTCTCAGTTGGACGATCGCAAGTTCCAACTTGCAGCAGACGCGCACGCCTCCTCTGCGGTGCTCAGTGTTTCGGTTGCGTCGTGGAGGTGGAGAGAAATCAACGACGACCTGGTGCTGAGGGAGAGGGTGAACTGGCCGGACACCAGAGGGCTTGACCATGCGGGTCTCCTGAGAGACGATGGCGCGTGTCTCTCGTATGGCGCGGTTGGCCGCGACATCCTTTACAGCAGCTGCGCCTGAGGCCATGCGGGTCTCCTGAGAGACGTTGGCGCGTGTGTCACGCTTGGCGCAGTTGGCCGCAACACCCTTCACAGCAGCCGCCCCGAGAGAGTCTCAGAGCGGGTTTCCGGGCAAGTCCCTGTAGAGACCCTGCGGCAGACGCGGGTCTTTGAGCTCTTGGAGCCGGAAGAGAGAAACTCTTCATACTTTGCCTGGTCGAACTCGACGACAAGCGATTCGACCATCTTTCCCTTATAGAGGACGTCACCTTGCGCCACGATTTGTTCGTCAGTAAAAATGTAGTCCCCACAGGAGTCGCCATCTCTTGTTTGGTACGGAGAAGAGGAATTCGGTGTAAAGTTTCCTTGAATCAATTGAAAGATTACAACGAACTAATGCTCCGACTACAAGGGAGGAAAGATGTTGAGTCTTGAATCTCCCTTTTGTTTAGTGCTGGGTTCTTCAAGTGGCGGTGGAAAGTGAATCTTGTTTTCCGTGATCGGGTGAGCGTCGAGGACTTCTGGGGATCTTCTCTTCAGATGGTGGACGGAGTAGCACAGCTCTGTCGACCAAGAGATTGTAGGCAAAGATTAACTTGTGCGCAGCAAGTTTTCTGAAGGGTTGGACTCTCACTTTCTCTCCGAGTTCTTCTCTCCCAAAAATCCGACCCCTTCTCCATAGCAACGGGGCTATTTATAGAGGTTTCAGGAGCGTTCGTGCCTCCTAAAATCACTCCATAATGGGGGCTAACTTTCCCGTTATGTGGGGCTGTGATTGACCCTATAACCGGGACGGTTACAACTGAGACCGGGTGTCAACCCACGCGCCTTGGTACTGCAGTGCTGGCTGAGACGCGGGTTTCGACCCTCACGCCTTGGTGCTGCTGAGACGCGGGTTTCGACCCACGCGCCTTGGTGCTGCAGAGACGCGGGTTTCGACCCACGCGCCTTGGTGCTGCAGAGACGCGGGTTTTCGACCCACGCGCCTTGGTGCGACAGTGTTGGTTGAGACTAGCCTTGCGTCTGGAGTTTGGGACTCTGCCTTTGATGACTTGTCTTTAATGATTTTTGGACAGCCTACACAAAGTAAAATGGAATCACCATTGCCAGAATGTCAATGTGACTCTCAAACTTGGAGTTTGATCAAGTTCACATATTTGTGCTGAAATTGAATCTTGTTTCCAAAATAACATGATTCTTGGGACCAATCGATAGAGTTAGAGATATAAGGATTGATCAAAGTTGACAAGAAAGACTTTCCTCATTCTCATTGATCAATTTACTCATTATTGAGTCTAACTTATTGATAAGCCGGGTAACAGAATTTTGAGTCTGAATCATGTCTTCCATACTCTTTTCAATTAGTTCTTCTTGAAAAGGTGAGTATGAAGTTGATTTTGAAAGTTATGGTGAAGTCGTAAGTCCATCAAATTTTGCGATTGTTGCTCGGACTCACGCAAGAGTTCCATATTCATTTTTAGGATGGATAGTTGTTCATTTGAATTGGTGCGACTGGAAAAAAATGAGTATGACTCTAAAAAATTTGGTTGAGATAATGAGTCCAACATATTTGAAATTGTTGCGCTGTTTCACAAACGACTTCCAAACTCTTTTTTAGCTCAGATTTTTCTTCAATTGGATGTTATAGAAAATGAGTATATGAAGTTGGAGGTGGGAAGGACTGAGAATTGAGCAAATTTTGAATTTGTTGTTGGAACTCAAGCACGGCTTTCATACTCCTTTCCAAATCAGATTTTTCTTCAGAGGATGGTTCTGAAAAAGGAGCATAGTAAGCAAAATTGAAGAATGAATGTAACACCCCGCTCTCAGAATACGTACTTAGTTGCGTATTCAGATTTTTCGATCATATTTTTCGATTTACTTCCTGTATTTGTTTGTATTATGAATTATTTCTATGATCGTTTTGTCTTGGATCCGGATTCACGGACTCGGAGTCAGCCCAGTCTGAACGAGGACCCGATCCTAGGGTATTACTCGATTTGGTCTTTCTGGTATTTAGATTTGACCGATTTTAGTTTTAGATATCATTTTTCAATATTTTAGATTTTCTATGATTTTCTGGAATTTTCCTGAATTAAGTTGAAATCTTCAAAACCGGTGTCGACCAGTGCCGCTGACCGACTCCCAGATTTTTAATTTATAAACCGATTGGAATTACTAGAAGTGCCTTTTTACATTATTTCTTAAACCATATTTCCTATCTAAATACTTTTTCTGAGGATTTTATGAATTTATGAAAATTCCACCGGATTCGGTATCGGCCAGTATCGCTGGTTGATTCCAGGATTTTTAGTTTACAATCGGGATTGAATTTCTAAATTCCGCTTTCACTTTACTTCTTAAATCATATTTTATTCTTTAATATATTTTCTGGATTTTTCGGAATTTATCAAAATCCGGCCGACCCGTGTAGACCGGTATCGGCAGTTGACTTCCGGATTTTTAATTTGAAAACGGGATTTTATTTCTGAAAACCGATTTCATATTATTCCTCAGGATGACGTTTTCTACCTCTGGGTATTTTTGGGGATTTTCTGGAACAGTCGATATTTCGCGACCATATTATAATATTATTATTTTATCAAATCTTTTACTTTCTTTCTTTCTTGTCTCTTCTTTTCTCCACCAACCGCAGCCCACTACCCTCCACGTGGGCGCCACCTACCCCTTTCCATCAATCCCTTCACTCCATCCCTCTCTCCCATCCATCACATCCCTCCATCATCACCCCTTTTTCTTTTCTTTCTTTCTTTTTCTTTTCTTTTTCTTTCCTTTCTTTTTCTCTTCTCCCCATTTCTTTTCCCCTCCTTCTTCTCCTGGAGAGGGCCGACGCCCAACCATCACACCACCGGCGCTCCGGCCACCTCGACGCCGGCGTGGACCCCAACTCCGCGAGCCCCCTCTCCTCCATCTCCATCAACCATCACCTCCACTTTCTTCCTCCTCAAAGCCCCTCCAAAATTCACCTTCTTCTTCTTCATCATCTTCTTCAAATCACCTCCACCACCACCTTCTTCTCCACCCAAATAACAACACCCAACACCTCCTCCTCCTCCCATCTTATCCAATTCCTCCACCACCTCCTCAAAACACCACAAAATCACCTTCTCTTCCACCACCACAAAACTTCTCCACCTCCAAACCCAAATCCCATTTCTTCCCCTCTCTTTTGGGGTGGCCGGCGCCACCCCCGGATCCTGGGCGCCGCCGCGGCGTGTCGGCGGCCGTGAGCGGCCAGGGGGCCCACCTGGGCCCCCTGTGCGTGGGCTGAGGGGGGCAACATCCCCCTCTCCTTCTCTGCTGAGGGCAACAGCCCCCTCTCCTTCTTTTTCTCCAGCTTTCTCACTCATTCTCTCTCTCCCCCTTGATCTCTCTCCTTTCCCCTTCTTGTTGGCGCCGCCGGCGGCCAGGACCGCCGCCGGCCAGGCCTTCCAGGGCCCACGGCCCCGTGGGCCCTGCTTGCGTGAGGGAGGGCTGCGTGAGCAGCCCTGCTCTCTCTCTCTCCAGTTCTCTCTCTCTCTCTCTCCTGTACCTCTCTCTCTCTCTCTCTCCTGAATTCTCTCTCTTCTCTCTCTCCTCTCTCTACAATCTCTCTCCCTCTCTCTACTAATTCTCTTTCTTTCTCTATCTAGATCTCCCCCTCTAGTTCTCTCTTTCTCTCTCTAAATTCTCTCTCTAGGAATCTCTTTCTTCTCTCTCTCCCTCTCTTTCTCTCTCCTGTACTGTCTTTCCTTATCTCCCTGTCTCTCTCTGTTATATTACTGACGCGGATCTCACCCCCACGTCCCGATAACCCCTTAACGCGGATCTTCGCGTTCTTGGCATCTGTTCAACGCGGCCTTCGCGTTCTTGTATCGACGCAGCGCGGAGTTCAGGCCCGCGTCTGTGTCCCTCTCGTGTCGACACGACGCGGAGATAATACCCGCGTCTGTGTTCTCCTCGTGCCCTGACTTGAACGCGGGTCTCGAACCCCGCGTTCGTGGCATCTTCGCGACGCGACTCCCGCGTCTGTGATTACCGCGTCTGCTATTCTCGCGACGCGACTCCCGCGTCTGCGACCCCCGCGTCTCACTCTCATAAACCCGCGTCTCCCTGTGTCTCTTTCTCTCTCCTCTTCACTTTCTCTCTCTAAATATTTATATTTTATTTATGGCGCGTGCGCGAGTTCCATGGATTTCGGACTTTTCGGCATTCCGGTGATTTAGGCGAGTGTCCTCGCTCTCGCCTCCATTTGGGTTTCCCCGCTTCGTCGGGTCGATATGTATTTTATTCTATGTTTTCATGTATTATGTATTGGGCTGCGCCCTGTATCTGTGTATGGCCGAGTGCCAATGACTGGACATGTATTGCTCTGTGACGAATGCTTGTATTAGGGTAGTTTCATTCTTGTACTTATACCATGCCTGTGATGTATTTTACTGCTTTATACTATGCGTGGCCGACCCTTCAGCCTCCGGTCACTCACTATCTCGAAAGAGGCGTGATTGGGACCGTCAGGTTTCTCTGGACCCTTCAGCCTCCGGTCTCTCACTATCTCGAAGGAGACGTGATTGGGACCGTCAGGTTTCTCAGCTCCGTCTGGTGAGCATACTTAGCGCTCAGCGCTTTATTCACTAAATTCGTTTAGGCGAGATGCTGCCGGATTTCTACTCGTATCTTAAACCGAGTTGTCCCGGTAACCTCGCAGAGCGCATTTAGTGTCTAAACTCTGTTCGCTGCCTGTGCCCCCAGCTTGTTCAGCTCCGCCTGGTTATCATGATCAGCGTTCAGCACTTTACCACTAGATTCGTCTAGGCGAAATGCTGCCGGATTTTCTACTCGCACTTTAAGCCGAGTCGTCCCGGTAATCATGCCAGACGCTCCAGTGTTAAATACTGTTTGCTGTCTGTGCCTCCAGCTTGCTTAGCTCCACTTGATTGTGCTCAGCTACTATTCTACCACATGCCCTGTTCTTACCTGACATGTTAACACTTGACATGCTTTATACATGCTACTATTTAACTCCTGTTTGTACCACCTGACAACTGTTGTGTTATCACCTGACACCATGACATGATACTACTTGGAAAGACCCTTGTTATGATATGACTTGCCACCGGACTAATATCAATCTTTTGACATGACTTGTCACCTGCTAAATATCATCCTCCTGTCATGCTATCACTTGATACCCGGCATGATATACTTGACTCTCATGATTATCACGATAACGGGAATGATGACCTGATATCTTGATAGTACAAACTGTACTCCTGTTACACATGTGATACCTTATAGTACGAACCAGTACTCCTGATATACATGTATTCCTGATAATCCTGACTTGCTCTTGCTCATTCCCGAAATCTGATAATCATCTAATAAACCATAAAACTGGACAACTTGCATCGGGTCGGGGAAACTTGCGGCTATCAATATGTGTTCGTGTTTATAGTGGTACTAGGCATGTTGTGCAACTAAAACTTCCGGTCTGACCTGTGGGCCCCCAGGCGACCGAGGGAATGCTGGCTCCCTCATTCCTGGTACCATCTTGATAAGGGCATTCCATAAGACCCTCCTGTACGCCTTGCGGCTGGTTCCGAGCACCAGTAACGGAACGTCATGGACCGTGGTCCCGGGCAAGCACGGGACCCACTGTAAACATAGTTCGTTGATACCCCCGTTAGTTTCCAATAACAACCTTGTTTTACTCAGATATGAATATATGTGTGCTGGGACGCTAGTTCACATATCTAGATATCAGGGTAAGACGAGTAATAATAATAATAAAGTGCCAAGATAATAACCTGCTCTTTAAGTTGTAAGTAGAAGTATGTGGAATGGGACGCATACTGAAGCCTGCAACTTAGACGGCTATGAATCTGTGATATGCCTCGCCATATTTGCTTGTATTGGGTTTTACATCGGATTTCCGGTTTTATGATTATTATTATATTTGCTGCTCATACCCTGCTTCACCACCTGTATTCCATTCCTTCAGTCTCCTATTCTTATCTTATCATACCATGAATACTTCCTGTTTGATGTCACTTGTTCTATGTCTACTAGCTCCTGCATGTTTATACTCACGACACGGTTTTCAATGCATGATTATGATTCGGTTTTATCGATACACTTGTACTTATCTCAGCACGCCATCTGGCTTTTTGTATCACCACTCGCCTGGGGAGTTCTATCTGACTCCCCTGGATCCTCATGTCCAGGTCCTGGAGCTTGGAGCATATCGGAGCTTGGAGCTTGTAGAATCCCAGTTGCTGACCTGTAATGCGCAGCGGTAGCGTGGATCTCCAGCAGATCATCCAGAGCTCTATCCTTCCAGGCCCCCCTGTGTGCCTCTCGAGTTTTCTTTTGTAAACTCGTGAGTGCCTGTGTACTGTTCGTACTTGTACATTTCTTGTAATCTGGTAATTGCGCATATCAGTGATGTAATATTTATGTAATATTAAATCACCTCTGGTGATAACTTTGTAATTGTACTCATATGTTGGAATGTATAATGCACCACTTGCTTTCGTACTCTGATTCTTGCCTGTACTGATGCTTAGCGTATATACGTGAGGGTATTTCTGACCTGCGTATATACGTCGCAGTAACGTCTCCGTGCCCGCAGGATCGGGGCGTTACAATGAATATTGCGAAAATTGTGGACAAAGTGGTTGAAAATTTGACTTGGGGGAGGTGAATCCCCATTGAGTCTGTAAAGAGTTGAAATTATTTTAAAAATTATGGTCATAAGATTTGGGTATGGGTCATATTGAATCAAATAATCCCAATCCGGCCTATATGATTGATTCATGTTGTACATAGCCGGGTTGGAATTATCCGAGTCAAATGAGGTCGGGGCGAAATATGGATTCATATTAGGATTGAAAAAATTGTTGTTGTTGAATCCATATCACAATTTACAAGAAAGAAAAACAAACAAATAAACAAACAAACAAATAAAGAAAAGGGAAAAAAAGAAAACAAGCCCATGTTAGGGTTGACTTAGACCTAGACGACTCCTAACTGGTTACTGTCCATGGGTACCTTGTAGAAATCTGACCACAAGTAATCGGTCAGGTAGGGGTAAGACCAGTGGGAAGTATTCGTGTCGAAGCAACGGGCCTAATTATGCCAAAAACTACTGTTCTTCGAGGTTTAGCCTCTCAATCTCCAACCTTGGACACTGATCTGACAAGAGTCAAACTTTAACAGTTTTTTCCTTAGGTCAATCTCCTAAATGAGTCTGATCCTAAGGACCAACGTCTAGCAAGTTTTAATTAGGCTTGGGTGTGTGAGTGGGGAGATGATTTTTAGGCTAAGGAAGGGTAATGACTTCCCCACCATATATTGTATTGGGTTTTTCCCTTAAGTTCATTCGCGCAAATGTACAATATAGAAAAGAATGAACACACAAAGCGAGTAAATCACCCACGTGTTTGTGCTATACTATATGCAATGCCATATGTACACCTCTGTCCAAATCACAACAACAGAAGAATAAAATACAGTATATTGGAATTAAAATTGACACGTGCCTAGATGCAAATGTCTAACCGTTTAAAATATTCAATTACCGTATTTTAGTTCTTAAAATTATTACAGTACACAGGTAATATAAATAGAAGCTAACAGCAGAAATAATAGTATACAAGAATTTATCCAACCACACAAAAGCAAGTGTGGACTTCTGCAATGCTAAAAATTTGATTTGCACACCAAAAACAAAAAGAAAACTTAACAAAAATGTGAAATGAAACCGTTCTCATCCCCGGCAACGGCGCCAAAATTTGATCGGGGAAAATCGTGAACGAAAAGTGTTGTTTTGAAATAACGAGTTAAAAATGCGTGTTTTGGCTTCCTCGATACTTTCGTTATAGCATAGAGGCTAAACGGGTCGAATCTACAAGGTCAGAAAGCGATAGAAACTTTACCCGTCTATTCACGTGTGTGTTAACAATTCTTCTATATTTTAAAGAATGAAAAGAGAAGTGTATGGTGGTAACAAAGATAAAACATTGAAGAGAAGACATTTGTAATTTTTGAGATATATCTGAAACAAAGTGAAAAAGAAAGAAAACTCGTGCTACTAACTACTAATGACTCCACTAATCATGTAATATCTCTGGTCTAAAATACTGTATTTTATTTTTTAAAGTATTTATTTTATTTTAATGGTTATTTTATTATTAATTGTTAACTTGATTTTAAATATACAAATGATTTTTAATATAGCAAATGGTATTTTGGCCTTATATATTATTATCATTATTTTAATAATATTTTTAGTTACTTATTACAATTATTTCTATTATTATTCTTATTATTAAATGCTATTATTAGTAGTGGTTGTTACTGTTATTATTTTATTATGATTATTATTATTTCTTATTAATATTATTAGAGTTATTATTATTAATGTTATTAATATTATTTTCGTTATTATTATGGTTATTCTTAATTATTATTATTAGTGTTATTGTTATTATTATAAATATTATTGTTGTTGTTATTATCATTATTAATATCATTAATGTTATTGTTATTTTATTAGTTATTATTATTTTTCTCCTTCCTATTCTTAAACCCTCGTTCCTAGCCCATAACCTATTAACCTTGACCCAATATCCAATAGCCCATACCCATTTATCCATTACACCCAAACCAGTAAGCCCACCAACCCATATCCAATAACACCCTATATATATCATCACCTAATCTAATCCTATACCAAACCCTAATTATCTTCTTCTCCTCTCCCTAACACAGCCGACATCCATGCATCATCTCCCGCTCAATCACGCACTGTCTCCGCCTCCTCCCACTTCTTCTTCGCCTTCAGCCCATCACCGCCTCCAATAGCATGCAACCCCTTTCCAGCGTATTGCCGAGCCACCCAGCCACGCACGACCTTCCTCCACCGTGCCTCTGGCCATGCATGGCCACTGCATCTCCCCCGAGCTTGACCCCACCTCCGTGTGCACCACCTATAATCGCACACTGGCAACCACCCATCACCACCTTAGATTTCCTCTTCTCGCCATGTGCACCCATAGCCGTCATCGCCACCATCTCCAGCGAGCAGTGCGAGACCCCTCTTCGGCCTTCTCCCTGATCTGTGACGCTTCCCCAGTAGCCGCAGCCCCGTGTCGACGCCTCCTAACTCCAACTGCAGCACCATCCATGGCCACAGCAAGATTGCCTCTCCCTTGTCGTGACCCACATCCCATTGGCTAAGTCCCCTTGCAAACACCCACCAAGGAAGTCAAGCAACTCCATGAGACGCCTTCCTCCGAGTAATCTTCCGTCTCTCCGTGTGTCATCGTTGATCGCCATCGGCGAGCGCGAATGCACCCATGCGCTTTACGGCGAGATCCTCTATCCATCGACATCCTCCACGGCCCCTGACATCTCCGCCAGAGCCTCCGTCGGCGCGCCGCAAGTCGCCCCGAGGTTAGTGCATGTTTATGTGTGGGGGTAGAAGCGTAATAATTGGGAAGTGTGCATGCATGCAAGAGTGTGTGCGTGAGTGCTGTGGTTACATTTAAACATAAACATATGTACACACACACACCACACACACAACACTATATATATATATGAGAGAAATGTAGCTCAGTCGCCAGCTGAGAGAGACACTCCCAGCTGTCACTTTAATATGGTCGCAAACTTACTACAACATGTTGGCCCAGAGGTCTTCCACTCTAGTTTTGATGATGATTAACTCATGTAGTTATGTTTACTAATAAACTTGTGATTTTAAGTTTCAGATCATTTAGCAAGATATTAGTTGGTGATTAGCTTCAACAAGGAGTTTAGAAGCTTTTCATGGTGATTCCAGTGCCCGAGCATCAAGATCATACCATTGCACTCGGTGGATCACGGAGTTTGGATCGAGTCGACTTGAAGATGGAAGATCGTCAAGAAGACTTAGGTATCCATAGTTTAGTTTAGTGTGTTTAGATCCATTTGTAAAGCTTAGAATAGTTGATATGCTCAAGTGCACAATACACATACGTTTCATGTTTTGGATTTGGTTTTCATGAATAGTTTGATCAAAACAAGTTTACATGGTTTATATGTATAGTAGATGTATTCTTTCTATACATGCATGCTTAAACTTATTAAACAAACTTATTTTGACTTTCCTATTCATGTATTGAAAAATCTAAGTTTGAAAAATACAAGTTTTGGTTTTTGGTAAAATTTGCAAGACACAAAAATAGTTCAAATTGCTTGATATTTGAGTTGAAATTTTTATCACATGTTTATATATCAATGCAAAATGTTAAAACTATTTTTGAGAATTTTTACAAGACTTAAAAGAATTTTTAAAAATATGTTTAACTATTTTTCTGACCTAGTTTCTGACCCAGACTGTGGCTGACAGGCCAGGTCGGTCGACCGCAGGGTCGGTCGCACCAAAGGCCGGTTGACCGTTGCGGTCGACCGACGTGCACAGCCTTGTGCACGTCTGGCAGGCAATGGGCCGGTCGACCGGGCGGTCGACCGGACCAGAGAGCTCTGCTCTCTGTATCTGGGCGGTCGGCCGGGCGGTCGACCGGGATGGCCCAACAGTCATATTTATGACCGTTGGCGGTCGACCGGGCCGGTCGACCGCAAGCCTGTCAGACTGACAGCTCAGCCTAACGGCTAGTTTTCTGTTTGGGCTATAAATACCCCATCTCTTTGGGGATTTTGAAAAGACTTTTGAAAAGAAAAATTCCTAGTTTTCTGAAGTGTTTTTACAAGTTTTAAAAGAGTTTTAAGTGCCAAAAAGATCCATCTATTTGTTTCTAAGTGTTTTGTTATTTTCAAAGAAATTAGGTTTTTGGGAATTGGTTTATTATTCTTCATTTCTATATCTATTTGGTATTTTTCCAAGAGTATTTCTTTGATCAAAACTTTGTTTTCCATACTTGAGCTTATCTTCTATCCTATTCTATTTAGGATCTTTGTTTGTGGAAAAGGAAAGAGGTTTGTGGTTGAGACATACCACTTGTTGTAAACCCTTGATTTCTTGTGTTGCTCCCTCTTTAGTAGAGGTTGAGGTTGTTGTATTGGGTTGGTGTTTGCTCCCTCTTTGGTAGAGGTGGAGATTGTTGTTTGCTCCCTCTTGTGTGAGGTGGAGCTTGGTGGTTTGTATCCCTCTTCGGTAGAGGTGTTGTAGTTGTTTGGCTACGGGCCTACCCCTCGGTTGTGAGGCGGTGTTTGAGAGAGGAGTTCGGTACTCCTTGTTGTAAAAATCCTCCTCGGTGGAGGTTCCCTCGGTGGGAGTCCTCGGTGGACAAGATAGTGGATTAGAAATCCTTCTCGGTGAAGGCGGGGACGTAGAGCTAGGGGCTTGAACCTCGGAACATATCATTGTGTTTGCGTTTGATCCATTGTCTCTCTAACTCTATCTCTCTTTTATTTGTGCATAACATCATTCATCATTCATATCATACATTGCTTGTGTTGTGCCTTGCATATATTCATAATTCCTATTCATCTTATATGCTTGGTTGTTTGTGTGTGCCTCACTTATACTTAACCACAAGAGCTTCATATAGCACCTCAACCCATATCTAGGGGAATCAAGAGGAGTTAGTCCAGAGCCCTTCACGGGGAATTCGGCTACACTTGTGTGTTGTATTAAGTGTGTTGCAAATTTGTCTTAGCTTCTGCATTTAGTTTCTAGATTAGCACAATCACCTATTCACCCCCCTCTAGGTGGTTTTCAATTGGTATCAGAGCCTACGCTCCTGATACTTCGGTTTAACAACCTAGGAGTGAGATCCTTGTTTGCTAATCTTCATTTACATTTGCACATTCATCTTGTTTGCACACATATAGTTTGGACCCATGGACTTCATGACCCCACCTATGTTTGATGCTTCAAACATTGTTGTTTGGAAGACTAGGATGTCCATTTACCTACAAGCCCTAGGATATAAGGTTCACCTTACCATTACCAAGGAATCCTACCTTAGTGATAGCAAGCATATAGAGGCCAATGCACTTGCCCTTGAGGCCATTAGAAGCACGCTTTCAAAAGAATTTCTTATGCATGTTTCTAATCTTGATTCCGCCTTTGCAGTGTGGAACAAGTTGACAACCACAACCACCACCAAGCTTCAATTGCCTATCCAACCGGAGGAGTCTAGTGGAGAATCCGAGTCTCAATACTTATGGTCCAAGGGAATGACTCCCTTGAGGTACATTCGGAACCCCACTTAGATTGTGATGATAGTGCTAGTTCTTCATGTAATGAGAATATTGATCCCCATGCTTTGAATGAAGAACTATCTATTGTTTGTGAAAAATTAATAGAAAAATATAATGTTTTGAAAAAGAAGACTTTAGCTTTAAATAAAGAAAATGAAAATTTGTCTTCTAAACTTGACAAGGTTTTGCAAGAGAAGGTTGAGGTCTATAATGAAAGGGATTCATTGAGATCTCAACTAGACCTTGCTCTAAAAGAAAATGAATTTTTAAAATCTAAAAATGATTGTGAAAATATTTTGAAGAAAAATGAAAACTTGACTTCAAAAATTACTTTTGTTGTAAAAGAAAATATGTCTTTGAAAAACAAGATTGTTTTGATTTCAAATGATTTAGATGCTTGTTTAAAGAAAAATATTGTTTTACAAAATAAGATTGATGCACATGTTTGCCATGCTAGGGTAGCTTCTCACACTTCACCTATTGCATGCCACACTTCTTCTTTGATTGATAATGATATATCCATGCTTAAGAAGATTGTAGATTGTTTGGGCTCCACTTTGAGCCAATGTGCCAAGAGCCATACACGTTTGAAAACTTTGTTTCGAAAGAAACAAGTTTCATCTATTATGCATGCACACCCTCCACGGCATACACATGCTCCTCACGGATACCATCACACATTGTATGCTCATGTGTACACTTGTACACATTGTGGACGTAAGGGCCACCTTACTAAATTTTGTTATGATCGTATACATGTTTCTAATTTAGCAAATAAATTTGTTTGGGTTAGAGAAGGGACTAACCCCCATGGACCCAATAAGGTATGGGTACCAAAGACCACCCCTCGTATTTTGATGTAGGTGTGAGCTCTCGCATGACGTGAGAGTATGGGTACCTTGGAGTGGATGCGTTCCGTGCTTAAAGAAAACTATTTGGATGCATCACTTTCAAGGGATGTTTGGTGGGAGGACCACCTTGTTTTGGAGTCATGGAGAGTTGCCTCATAAGTTTGGTAACGGTCTCTTACTCCTTATTTATGTTTGCATGCTTTCCATATTTATCATTTATAGCATGTTTTTGATGTTTGTAGATTATTTTGTAAATGCCATGATTATTAGATCCTTGACATGCATGTATAGCATTTTGAGTCACCCATGTTTAATATGGACTATCATTTTGTGTTCTCACCATTTATTTAGCTATCATGTTTATCATACCTCTAATAACATGTGAATTTACATAATAATCATGTTTATATTTATCATGTTAATTTTTATCTTGTTTTAATGCTTCATGATTTGATTACATGTTTGAATGTTAGTTTCATTAAGATTAGGTGTATACTTGTACATATAGTGGGCCACAAATAAATTTATAAATGTTTGTGCTTGAATGCTATTTGAACCCATTAGATGTGCTAGTATAGTCTAGTTTTGATGATTCATGCATTTTAAACTTGTATTCTCATTTTTGAATTTGTTTTATGTTTAAATGTTTAACTTCATGTATATGTCCATCTTGTTCAAACTATTGATTATACATATACATCCTTTTTGAGCCACGTGCCTTCATGCATATATCTTAGTGGACTCGTTGTGTTTGGATATGTATGTATACTTTAGTTTGTATAAGACATACATATACCTTGAAGATTAAATAGTTTTTGATGAATTTTTATGTTTAAGGAATAATTGAGCTTAATTGAATATACTTCATGATCATGATCTTCACATTTTAAGCATGCACTCACCCTACTTGTTTGCTCATGTTTTGTTTTCATGAGTCCTATATGTGCTTTATTGACTCGAGTGTTGAATATCATGTGGATTTCATGTTTTATGAAAAATATTTTGTTTTTATTCCTTACTTGAAGGATTTCGTACTAGTTAACAAAACTCTTCATTTTAACTAGTTCGTATTCTTCATTGTGATATGAGGTATACACTTACTATGATTGTTGTTTCAATTGGTATCATTGAATTCTTTCAATTGGTGTCAATTTTGATCTTCTTGTATACTCATATGTGTTTATGTATGTATGCCTTCAATTCTAATGGTATAAATTTCTATTGGTATCTAATTTTTCATACATATATGTTTTATTTGTGCTTATTATATCCCTATATCTTGAGCAAAAATTTTGTTTATGCTAGAGCTTGAGTTTCAACTTTGTTTCTATTGATTTAGCTTTCAATTGGTATCTTAATTCGAGCCTACGCATTGTTTTTGTTGGTATTTCATAAAGGGAGAGAAAATTCAATTTTCATATTTCAATTGGTATTTGTATTTTCACTCCCTTACTTTATGATAGAAAATAAAAATTTCAAATTGATATCATATACTTAAAAAGAAAATTACTCTCTTTTGATATCAAGATGTTAATGATTTCAATTGGTATCTCAAAATTTTGTTTAAAAATAAATACAAAAGTTTTGATTTGTATTGCCTATATGTAAGGAGAGCTTAACATCTCTTCTACATATAGATTCATGTTGAGTGTATCTTGTATTGAGGAGCTTGACAACTCTTCTTTATGTGGTATACGTGTGCAGGGGAAGCTTCACATCTCCTCTTATGCATTGCATATTATGTGTTATGTGAATTAGGGCTTGTCATCCTTTCTTCATGTAATGCATATATGTAGGGAAGTTAACTTAGTGTCTTCCTCTTCATGAATGTATATAGCATATACCATTTATTTATTGATCTATGTTTACTTTCAATTGGTATCAAAATGCTACTTTGACATATTTTCAATTGATATCCTAATTGATTGTTACCCCTTTATTGATTCCTTGTTTTAGACAAAAAGCGGAGAAAAATTTATTGATTTAGTTTTATTTTTACCCCTTTATTGATGATTGACAAAAAGGGGGAGAAAGATTTTGAGTTTGTTTGAGTTTTATATGTGCATATTTATGTTTTGCATATATTAAGCTTAATTTAGTTTAATTTTAATTGGTATCTAGAAGCATGTTTTGTCTTTGAACATTTCATTGGGTATTTAGAGCCTTTTATTTGTTTTTCCATTGTCATTCATTGCATATTTATGTTTATTTGTTTTATGCATGATTTAAGGGGGAGCTTCTTTGACGCTTAACTTTAATCCATGCATATATAACTCCATGAGTTTTGTCATCATCAAAAAGGGGGGAGATTGTTGGCCCAGAGGCCTTCCACTCTAGTTTTGATGATGATTAACTCATGTAGTTATGTTTACTAATAATCTTGTGATTTTAAGTTTCAGATCATTTAGCAAGATATTAGTTGGTGATTAGCTTCAATAAGGAGTTTGGAAGCTTTTCATGGTGATTCCAGTGCCCGAGCATCAAGATCATACATTTGCACTCGGTGGATCACGGAGTTTGGATCGAGTCGACTTGAAGATGGAAGATCGTCAAGAAGACTTAGGTATCCATAGTTTAGTTTAGTGTGTTTAGATCCATTTGTAAAGCTTAGAATAGTTGATATGCTCAAGTGCACAATACACACACGTTTCATGTTTTGGATTTGGTTTTCATGAATAGTTTGATCAAAACAAGTTTACATGATTTATATGTATAGTAGATGTATTCTTTCTATACATGCATGCTTAAACTTATTAAACAAACTTATTTTGACTTTCCTATTCATGTATTGAAAAATCTAAGTTTGAAAAATACAAGTTTTGGTTTTTGGTAAAATTTGCAAGACACAAAAATAGTTCAAATTGCTTGATATTTGAGTTGAAATTTTTATCACATGTTTATATATTAATGCAAAATGTTAAAACTATTTTTGGGGATTTTTACAAGACTTAAAAGAATTTTTAGAAATATGTTTAACTATTTTTCTGACCCAGTTTCTGACCCAGACTGTGGCTGACAGGCCAGGTCGGTCGACCGCACCAAAGGCCGGTCGACCGTTGCGGTCGACCGACGTGCACAGCCTTGTGCACGTCTGGCAGGCAATGGGCCGGTCGACCGGGCGGTCGACCGGACCAGAGAGCTCTGCTCTCTGTATCTGGGCGGTCGGCCGGGCGGTCGACCGGGATGGCCCAACGGTCATATTTATGATCGTTGGCGGTCGACCGGGCCGGTCGACCGCAAGCCTGTCAGACTGACAGCTCAGCCTAACGGCTAGTTTTCTGTTTGGGCTATAAATACCCCATCTCTTTGGGGATTTTGAAAAGACTTTTGAAAAGAAAAATTCCTAGTTTTCTGAAGTGTTTTTACAAGTTTTAAAAAGAGTTTTAAGTGCCAAAAAGATCCATCTATTTGTTTCTAAGTGTTTTGTTATTTTCAAAGAAATTAGGTTTTTTAGGAATTGGTTTATTGTTCTTCATTTCTATATCTATTTGATATTTTTTCAAGAGTATTTCTTTGATCAAAACACTTTGTTTTCCATACTTGAGCTTATCTTCTATCCTATTCTATTTAGGATCTTTGTTTGTGGAAAAAGGAAAGAGGTTTGTGGTTGAGACATACCACTTGTTGTAAACCCTTGATTTCTTGTGTTGCTCCCTCTTTGGTAGAGGTTGAGGTTGTTGTATTGGGTTGGTGTTTGCTCCCTCTTTGGTAGAGGTGGAGATTGTTGTTTGCTCCCTCTTGTGTGAGGTGGAGCTTGGTGGTTTGTATCCCTCTTCGGTAGAGGTGTTGTGGTTGTTTGGCTACGGGCCTACCCCTCGGTTGTGAGGCGGTGTTTGAGAGAGGAGTTCGGTACTCCCTTGTTGTAAAAATCCTCCTCGGTGGAGGTTCCCTCAGTGGGAGTCCTCGGTGGACAAGATAGTGGATTAGAAATCCTTCTCGGTGAAGGCGAGGACGTAGAGCTAGGGGCTCGAACCTCGGAACATATCATTGTGTTTGTGTTTGATCCATTGTCTCTCTAACTCTATCTCTCTTTTATTTGTGCATAGCATCATTCATCATTCATATCATACATTGCTTGTGTTGTGCCTTGTATATATTCATATTGCTTATTCATCTTATATGCTTGGTTGTTTGTGTGTGCCTCACTTATACTTAACCACAAGAGCTTCATATAGCACCTCAACCCATATCTAGGGGAATCAAGAGGAGTTAGTCCAGAGCCCTTCACGGGGAATTCGGCTACACTTGTGTGTTGTATTAAGTGTGTTGCAAATTTATCTTAGCTTTCGCATTTAGTTTCTAGATTAGCACAATCACCTATTCACCCCCCACTAGGTGGTTTTCACAACATAGTCGCAGTCCACTGTTACATGGTCGCAGTCTAAAAAAATCATATAATTTCAGTGTAATTAGGATTGCGACCATGGTAGCAGCCCTCAGAAAAAACTGCGATCTTGGTCGCAATCTTCAGCAAAAGACTGCAACCTTGGTCCCAGTCCTTAAAAAAGACTACGACCATGGCAGCAGTCCTCATAAAATCACTGTGACATAATCATAGTCCTCATATAAAACTGTGACCATGGTACCAGCAGCCAAAATAGTGGTTGAAATTCAGCCACTTTGCGCCAGCTGACAGAGTCTCTCTCAGCTGGCAGCTGAGGTACAGTTTCCTCTCTCTATCTCTCTATACACACACACATACATATATATTATGGGTAGTGTTGTAATAATAGGTGCATTAATATTTAGGTGGGTATATATATATGTATAGATGTAGGTATGTATGTATATAATTGTATATATATAGGTGTATGTATGTGTATACTTGTATTTGTATGTGTGCGGGTGTGTACCCGTATGTGTGAATATCTGCGTTCATGTGAGCTCATGTGTTGGGTTACATGTTGCCGCGTTTCAGACCCGTTTGGTGGAATCTGGACCTATTACAGGACACCCGGACCCGATCCGGATTCGTGCTCGTTGTGAACTCGATACATAGGCAATTTGAAGACCGCCCATGGGATGATCCAGAGATCCATACCAATTCATGCAGTGAAGACCAGACATCGATTCGGTTCTAAAACCGCGTCATTTCATGTGAGTGTTTGTTCTTATATCATTTTCTTCTTTACCGTTATAGTGTTTTATTCGTATTATTTCATGTGACCTTATATTATATTTTACCAGTTTGACTTGTTGTATCACTTCATGAGATATTAGTGATTGTTCACCTTATTTTCGTAGTTGATATGAGCTTGTATCAGTATCATTTCATGTGTTGGTAAATAATCGTTATTGACTTAGGCCTAGTATTAATATACCGTAGACCAGACTTGACATTGTAGTTGACCTAGTGGTGATAAATCTTAGAATATATATATATATATATATATATATATATATATATTTTGAACTTGAGGCGGATTGATTCATGATTGAGGTTAGAGATTCATATTTTATGTATAGTTTTTATCGGACAAATTATTTGGCGACTATTCTGACTAGAACTCTTTTGGATATTGAAGATGTATTAGATTTGACGTTGCCTTATTGATGGATCATTTTACTGATACATGGATATGTGTGAATATGACACCCTAGACACTGATGTATGTGATGGGACTGACTTCTGAACTGTTAAGAGCTATTATTTTTGGATTATCGCATTGTTGAGTTTGACTGATATAGTGATGACCTTATTGATATTGACTACTAGATATAGAGGTGATTAGATTCCATGTTGATCGAGGATATTATACTTCTTAGTTATGATCTTGATTGATTTGAATATCGATGATTGAATAAATAGGAGATCTTTATTAATAAAATGAAATCTTGGACTTGAACCTGTCGATAGACTCGATTGGATTGGAGTTGACTTGAGGGTTGAGGAATAGGCATTGATTGAGTTTACTTGACCTGATAGATCTTAGATATATACTTGATATGTTACTTGAGTTTTGGGATCTTGTGATTGATCTTGATAGAAGTGAGAGTGTGTGATGATCTTGATCGGATTAGAGTGTAAGGATTTGATTAGATGTATGAGGACATATAGTATTACAGTTATTGAGATTCGGATATATTGATGACTTGAGGATTAGAGTAGATTGATATAATGAGAGAACTAGTTATTGATTTATTAAACTTGTGGAGTACTGTACCGGATTACTCTGACATGGATTGATACTTGATGTTCATGGTAATTGTATTGGGACTATTGGTTGATCAGTTACTATCGTATCTTAGTGCAAATGGATGAGATATTGATCAGTTTTAGATGAGACTAGCTATTGAGTAGTATCCGAGCTTATTATTGTATTCATGTTATTGAAAGTTACTGGAAAAATATTGTCAGACTGTAACACCGTATTGTTCCATTGTTCTACCATTTACACGGTAATATTCACATTGTTATTGTTACATCATTGATATTGTTACTGTCACTGTATCGTCCCAGTAATCGAAATAACATGGATATTGATTATTGTAAATAATAATGTAAATTGACAACTTACACGGGGATTGGGGAAATTGATGGAGGAGATGTCTGTATTTTAGGTAGACCTAGGATACATGTTGCGTAGCCGAGATACGGTTCCACTGCAGGGTTTCGGGGGATGACTGACATCCCGCATTGTTCATATTGTCATTGTCATTGACACATTATTATTGTTATTAACTACCTAGCGGTAGGACCTAGTTCAGCACCAGTTGATAAGGCCGTGGCTTCAGATATGTACAGAACCCACCTAAAGTATGGACAATGTCTCCAACCAATCAGTTTCGATAACTTACGACCCTGATTGACACTTGTAGTATGCGTAGTATGGGATGCGTCTATTACAGGTGACAGTTGGTGTTCGCTGACATAATTAATAATGATAAACTATTATAGTGTATTGTTCCTGACTGTGATCACCTGACTGTAAATATATACAAATTATGATAGACATATGATTGTACACATGACCAGATTGTATACCAGACTAGTGACATATGCTAGGTTACACATCTTGACGTTAGTTGTTTGCTTTTATCATATCAGTATATACAATGTTCATAGCTTAGCTCTTAATATTGATTATTCTGTTATCTTATATTTTAGTTTATCATGTTGTTATTGCTTATATTGTTATTGTAACCCCCTGCTCCTTGATGTACGTATCACAGTATCAGTAGTCGATACGACGTACAAAATTAATTTGACCTTCCTGATAGTCAAATTGAGCCGATTTCAGTTTCAGATATTATTTTCTATTATTTTAGATTTTTCAGAATTTTCTGAAATTTTTCTGGATTATTTTGGAAAAGCTCCGTAGTCGGTGTCGACCGATACCGATAATCGGCTCTCCGATTTTTAATTCACAAACGAAATAGAATTTTGGAAATCTGCTTTCACCATATGTCTTAGAATCACATAAGCTATATTTTGGTATTTTTGAGAATTTTTCTGAATTTATCAAAAATCGGGTCAAACCGGTGTCGCCCAATCTCGGCAATACCTTTCAGGATTTTTAATTTGCAAAGCAGATTGAATTTCTTCAAACCGTTTTCATATTACGTCTCAGGATAATATTCTCTATTTTTTATAATTTTTGGGCACCATTGGGAGTTAGTCAATTTTTGACCCAATTATAATATTAATTAAATAATATAAAAATCTTTTTACTTCCCTTCCTTTTCTTTTTCTCCCTTCTTCTTCATTTCTCTGGAGACATCTTCCACCGCCTTTCTTCCACCGCCTTCCCTCTCTCTCCCCTATAAAAACCTCTCTCCTTCTCTCTCTAAAACTCAATCTCTCTTTCACTCTCTATCTCTCTCTCACAGTCTCCCCCCACAATCTCTCCCTGTAGGCGGCAGACCGCCGCCGGCCTTGCCGCCGGTGAGCTGGTGCGCCCAGGTGGCCGGCGAGCCACCGGGCTCCCTGCGGCCACGCGGCCGGTGGCCGGCGCGCCACCTCCGCCACCCTCCTCCTCGTCTTCTCCTTCTTCTTCTTTTTCTTCTTTTTTTCTTCTTTTTCTTCTTTTTCTTCTCTCTCTCTTCTCTCTCTCTCTCTTTCTCTTTCTCTCTCTCTCTCCTCATCCTCTCTCCCGGCCTTACATGCGGCCGCGTCGCCGGCGGCCGGGACCGCCGCCGGCGGGCCCCCTTCGCCGCCGGCCAGCTCAGCTGGCCGGCCACGGCGCGCAACAACAAAGGCTGCTGCCGCTGCTGTTGTTGTCTTGGGTTTGGGTGTAAGCCGAACCCAATAAACCAAGGGGGGTTGGGTTTGGCTATAAACCCGACCCAATAACCCGTTAACCCAATTACCCAATAACTTAAGTTATGGGTTTGGGTAGTGGATCCAAACCCGACCCGTTTGCCACCCATACCCGCATCCAAAACCCAATAAAGGTAATTTTCCATAAAACCCCCTGATCATGTATTTTATTTGCAATTGATATCTTTTTATTGCATATATAACCCTTTCGTATTCCTTTTAGTATTCGGGCGATATCTGGAGCACCCGGACTCCGATTTGGACGATTCTGGATCCGTTGCGATCGTGGAAAAGAGAGCTACCTTTTCATGGCTAGTTAGTGAGTGTTTTAATTTTATAAATTATATTTATTTATGTTAAATTGAGTGATTGCTTTAGTCAATAACTCGTAGATATGGGTAAAGCACTATAAATGGTAATTAAAAGATACTTCATTATAGCGAAGTTTATAAAATATAAGTAACAGATGATTATATCTATTTCACGTGGTTTAGTTACATTTATCACATCACTGGACATTGTCACTTCGTTACTGCTACGTGTATACTGTCACTATGACACTGTCACTATTACAGACCCACCGATACACTCGACCAGTGATTGCATGTCAACCTCTGATACACTACACAGGACACTATCATTTCAGGTTCATGACCACTGTTCCATGGATAAGTGACACTGATATTTCATGTGCTAGTATCACCGTCCCATAGACAGTCTAATGCACTGAACGCACTAGACACCATTATTTCATGATGTTCCTTGTACATGCCTCACCCTTACATAGGTATTGACAATCATGACATTATTATTGCATGTTCGTGAACCACTGATATGTTTGACGCTAGTACACTGGAGACCGCTACATGTATATGTTGGCCCAAAGGCCTTCCACTCTAGTTTTGATGATGATTAACTCATATAGTTATGTGTACTAATAATCTTGTGATTTTAGTTTTAGATCTTTAATCAAGTTATTAGTTGGTGATTAGCTTCAACAAGATGATCTGGAAGCTTTCACAAGTTGATTCAAGAGCCCGAGCGTCAAAGATCATATATAGCACTTGCTCGGTGGATCAAGAGTTTTGGATCGAGTCGGCTTGGAGACGGCGCTCTACAAGAAGACATCGGTACCATAGTTTAGTTTTGTGTTTAGATCCAAATTGTAAAGATTAGAATAGTATGATATGCTCAAGTTCACAACACACACACGTTTCATGTTTTGAATATTGGTTTTCGGTTTTTCCGTTTTTGGTTTAACCGATCTTGGTTTGCATGAATAGATATTATATCAAAACAAGTTTACATGGTTTAATGTATATTAGATTTGTTCTATATACATGCATGCTTCAACTACTTAGACAAACTTACTTTGATATACCTATTCATATGTTTTAGGTTTTGTGTTTTAACAAAACTTATTTTTGGAATTAAGAACAAAAACTATGATATATATATATGTTTCATGTATATTGGATTTCTATCCATATGCATCATGCTTCAATGTATTTAAATATCATGTTTTTGTATTTGGAAGAGTTTTTGACAAAACATATTTTCTATTCAAAATCCAAGTTTTAGAAAATACAGTTTTTGGTTTTTGGTAAAATGATAAGACACAAAAATAGTTCATATTGATTGATATTTGAGCTAAACTTTTTACCACATGTTTATATATCAATGCAAAATGATAAAACTATTTTTGGTGATTTTTATGAGTGTTAAAAGATTTTTTAAAATATTTTTAAACTATTTTTCTAACCCAGTTTTCTGTTCCAGGCTTCAACCAGTCGACTAGTCTTCTGACCAAGTCGACTTGGCATGAAGTCGGTCGACCGGGTCGGTCGACCGACGTGCACAGATCTGTGCACGTTTGGCAGTCACAGGGACGGTCGACCGTCAGGGTCGACCGGGTCTGAGAGCAGAGCTCTCTGTTTGTTTGGGTCGACCGGTAGCTGGCAACGGGCAGAATTTGATCGTTGGACGGTCGACCGGCCGGTCGACCGGCAGTGTATTTTTGGCAGTTTCTGCTGCCAACGGCTATATTTTTCTGGGGTCTATAAATACCCCATTCATAGCCTGTTTTCTCTAAGATTTTTTGTGCGAATTTTTCCTTACTCTCTGGTGTTTTCACAGCAATCAAAAGAAGTTTTTGGATTCAAATTGAACAATCTTTTTGGTGTTTTTGCTAGGGTTTGGAAGATCAAAGAAAAGGGTTTTTGGGAAAAGAGTTTTGATTCAACTTCTATATCTTAGTTTCAGTTTTTCCCAAGGATTTTCTTTGTGATTTTGATTTCCGTTCCATTGGTTTTCTCCACACTTGAGCTACATCTACTTTCTTATTCTATAGGATCTTTGTGTGGGAGAAATAAATTATTTGTGGTTGTTGTTTAGACCACCAAGTTAAAAACCCAATCTTTGCTTTGTGCCTTGCCCTCATTGTGTTGAGGAAGTTGTGCATTTGGGTTGTATCCCTCAAGTTGTGAGGTGATCCTTGTGTTTGCTTTGTGCTAATCCCTCGGGTTGTGAGGTGATTGTTTTGTTGGATTGGAGCTTGCCTCAAGGAGGAGGTTGTGGTTGTAAAGAGAGGAGTTGGGTACTCCTTGTGAGAGTTCTTTGTGGACTAGCTAGTGGATTAGAAATCCTTCGTGTGTCGAAGGCGGGGATGTAGAGCTGGGTGCTCGAACCTCGTAACATATCTTATTGTTTGCACTTGATCCATTGACTCTCTTTCTATCTCTCTCTTTACTTTGTGCCTTGCAACTATTCATATTGTGCATTCATAATTGCTTGGCTTGGTTGAGTGTGCATCACTTGTTGATTGCACTTGAGTGTATTGCATTACGTTTTTAAATTCCGCATTGAGTTCATTAGATTAGCATAATCACCTATTCACCCCCCCTCTAGGTGATTTTTCAATTGGTATCAGAGCCTACGCTCCTGATATTTTGGTTTAACCACCTAGGAGTGAGATCTTGGTTTGCTAATCTTCATTTGCATTTTTCATTTGCACACATTTAGGTTGCACTCATGGATAGCCCTCCTATGTTTGACCATTTTAGACTTGATGCTTGGAAGGCCAATATGAGTTGACATTTAAAAAATCTAGGACATCTAGTTTATCAAGTCTCTACTCAAGAATCATTCCCTAATAGTAGCAAACATAAAAAGGCTAATGCATTAGCACTTAGAGCACTTAGAGCATCTCTTAATGAACATCTTTTACTGGTGTTTGATCGTTATGACTCAGTTTTTGCAGTTTGGAGCTTATTGACGTCTCCCGAGCTTCCAAGGATTATCAACAAGATGAGGAGATCTATGAGAGAAAAGTCTGAAGAGCATTGCTTCATGGTCCAAGAGAATAACTCCCTTGAGGTACAATCGGACACTCAATTAGATGATAGCTCTAGTTCCTATTGCTATGGATGTTTAGAAGTTCAATTTTTAAATTTGGAACTTGCTCAAAAGCTTGAAAATTTCTTGGAAAAACACAATCTTTTGAAAGAGGACAACCTTATTTTGAAAAATGAATTAAAGGATTTGTGTTCTAATTTTGAATTGATTTTGCAAGAAAAGGAAGAGATTGCAAGTGAACGTGACTCACTTAAATCTCAACTTGAACTTACTTTAAAGGAAAATGAATTTTTAAAAAGCAAAAATGATTGTGATGATGTTGTGAAAAACAATGAGGTTTTATCTTCTAAATTGGATTTTGTTTTAAAAGATAACCTTGCTTTGAAAAATAAAATTGATTCAATTACATAAGAATTGGATTTAGTTTTAAAGAAAAATGAATCTTTGAAAATTGAAATTGATTCTCATGTGTGCCATGCTAGTATAGCTTCTTCTTCTTCTTGCACACCTATTGCATGCTCCACTTTATCTTCCACTATTGAAAATGATATAAATGTTTTGAAGAAAAGTGTTGAATGTTTGGGCTCCACTTTGAGCCAATGCACATTGAATCATTCACGTTTGGAAACCTTGGTTCGCAAGAAACAAGGTCCATCTTTGCATGCACACCCTACACGGCATACACATGCTTTCCACGGTCACCACCATCACACGTATGCTCATGTGTACACATGTACACATTGTGGCCGAAAAGGTCATCTTGCTAGATTTTGTTATGATCGCTTACATGTTGAAAATTTAGCAAATAATCTTGTTTGGGTTAGGAAAGATACTAACCCCTATGGACCCAAAAGAAAATGGGTACCAAAAATCACCTCCTTGACTTTTGATGTAGGTGGGAGCTCTCGCATCACGTGAGAGTATTGGTGCCTTGAGGTGGATGCGTTCTAAGCTTAAAAGAGAACCATTTGGATGCTTCACTCTCAAGGGGATTTGGTGGGAGGACCACCGTGGTTTGGAGAACTAGAGATGCACCTTCATCGGTTTTGGTATCACTCTCTAACTCCCGTTTTTTTATTATGCATGTTTTTCATGTTTATCAATTTATAGCATGCCATGGTTTATTGTTCATTATGCTTATGTCATGTTGATTAGATTAGTGCTATACATGTTTAGTTACTTGAGACACCCATGTTTTATATGAATCTATATTTAGTGCTCTCACCTTGTTTTAACTAATATGTATGCCCTAGATCTAATGAACATGCATATACATAATGATCATATGATGTTTATGATGTTTTGTTTTGATAATTTGTTTAGTATGTTGATTGCCATGTTTATTAGACCTTTGACATGCATGTATAGCTTTAGAGATCACCCATGTTCATATGGACCCATTTGTTGTGTTCTCACCACTTGTTTAGCTATTATGCACATCATAGCTCTAATAGCATGTGGATTTACTTAATGATCATGTTTATGATTTTCATGTTGATTTATATCCCGTTTTATGCTTAATGATTTGATTACTTGTTTAGATGTTAGTTTTCATTAAGACTAGAATTTATACTTGTACATGTAGTGGGACTCAAATAAATCTTTATATATGTTTGTGCTTGGATGCTTATTTGTACCCATTAGATGTGTTAGTATAGTCTAGTTTTGATGATTCATGCATTCTAACTTGTATTCCTCATTTTGAATATGTTTCTATGATCATGTGTTTTAACTTCATGTATATGTCTATCTTGTCCAAACTATTGATTATACATGTACATCCTTGAGCCACGTGCCTTCATGCATATACTATTGTGGACTCATTATGTTTAGGATATATATGTATACTTTAGTTTGTACATGACATACATATACCTTAAAGTTTAAATCGTTTTGATGATTTTCATGTTTTTTTTAGGTAATTTCTATTGGTAATGAAAATCTAGTTTTTCATGTTTTCAAGGAATTTCATATGAGCTTAATTGAATATTTTCATGTTGATATGTGTCACATTTTACTTGTACACTCACTTTATTAGTTTACTCATGATTTGTTTTCATGAGACTATAATATGGGCTTTATGGACTTTGAGTGTTTAGTGATCATGTGATTTACATGTGTTTCATGAAAAACAATTTTGTTTTTGTTCCTTACTTGAAGGATTTCGTACTAGTTTAAAAATTTTTCCCTTTAACTAGTTCGTATTCTTCATTTTGGTAGAGTTTTTCAAACATACTTCAATTTTCAAATCTTTTTTTGAAAACCCCTACCATCCATGGGAGGTTGGATGGGAGATCATGTTCATGAATACTTTAAAATGAAAATCATTTAAAACTTGAACCATGAATGGGAGGTATAGTAATATGAGATATATACTTGATCTTATTGTTATTTCAATTGGTATCATTGAATTCTTTCAATTGGTATTAATCTTGACATTTCTTGTATACTCATATATCTTGTATGTATGTATGCTTTCACTTCCAAGTATATCAATTTCTATTGGTATCTATTTTCCATACATATATATGTTTGTGTTTATGCTAAGCTTGAGTTTCAAATTTATTTCAATTGATTATTTTTAAATTGGTATCAAGCATATGCATTGTTTTAGTTTGTATTTCATAAAGGGGGAGAAAATTTGATTTTGTCTTTCAATTGGTATTTGATTCCCACTCCCTTACTTTATGATAGAAAATAAATTTAAATTTGGTATCATATGTTCAAGATGAAAAATATTTACAATTGGTAACAAAATATTTGTGTTTAGACATTCAAAATTTATTATGTTTAATTTCAATTGGTATCAAGATTCTCATGTGTTTTGCTTAAAATTGGTATCAATATTTTTGTTTGTTTCCTTTCAATTGGTATCAAAATGCTATTCTTTGACATATTTTTAATTGGTACCTTAATTGATTGTCACCCCAAATTGACTTTGTTTTTGTTTTAGTCAAAAGGGGGAGAATATTGTTTTCATTGTTTTCAACCTTTTATTTCGAACAAAAAGGGGGAGAAAGATTTGTTGATTTGGTTTTGTTTTTACCCCTCATCGAAGGTTGTTTTCTTTATATTAAAAAGAGGAGAAGATTTTGTTTTGTTTTGGTTTTTACCCCTTTGTTGATGATTGACAAAAAGGGGGAGAAAGATTTTGAGGTTTATATGCATGTTTATGTTTTGCATATATTAAGTTTAATTTAGTTTAATTTTAATTGGTATCTAGAGCATGTTTTGTTTTGAACATTTCATTGGTATCTAGAGCCTTTTATTGTTTTCATTGGTATCTAGAGCCTTTTATTGTTTTATGCATATCTATGCATGTTTTGTGTTTCATATTCATTGCATATTTATGTTTATTTGTTTATGCATGAGTTAAGGGGGAGCTTCTTTGAAGCTTAACTTTAATCCATGCATATATAAAGACATGAGTTTTGTCATCATCAAAAAGGGGGAGATTGTTGGCCCAAAGGCCTTCCACTCTAGTTTTGATGATGATTAACTCATGTAGTTATGTGTACTAATAATCTTGTGATTTTAGTTTCAGATCTTTAATCAAGTTATTAGTTGGCGATTAGCTTCAACAAGATGATCTGGAAGCTTTCACAAGTTGATTCAAGAGCCCGAGCGTCAAAGATCATATATAGCACTTGCTCGGTGGATCAAGGAGTTTTGGATCGAGTCGGCTTGGAGACGGCGCTCTACAAGAAGACATCGGTACCATAGTTTAGTTTTGTGTTTAGATCCAAATTGTAAAGATTAGAATAGTATGATATGCTCAAGTTCACAACACACACACGTTTCATGTTTTGAATATTGGTTTTCGGTTTTTCCGTTTTTGGTTTAACCGATCTTGGTTTGCATGAATAGATATTATATCAAAATAAGTTTACATGGTTTAATGTATATTAGATTTGTTCTATATACATGCATACTTCAACTACTTAGACAAACTTACTTTGATATACCTATTCATATGTTTTAGGTTTTGTGTTTTAACAAAACTTATTTTTGGAATTAAGAACAAAAACTATGATATATATATGTTTCATGTATATTGGATTTCTATCCATATGCATCATGCTTCAATGTGTTTAAATATCATGTTTTTGTATTTGGAAGAGTTTTTGACAAAACATATTTTCTATTCAAAATCCAAGTTTTAGAAAATACAGTTTTTGATTTTTGGTAAAATGATAAGACACAAAAATAGTTCATATTGATTGATATTTGAGCTAAACTTTTTACTACATATTTATATATCAATGCAAAATGATAAAACTATTTTTGGTGATTTTTAGGAGTGTTAAAAGATTTTTCAAAATATTTTTAAACTGTTTTTCTGACCCAGTTTTCAGTTCCAGGCTTCAACCAGTCGACTAGTCTTCTGACCAAGTCGACTTGGCATGAAGTCGGTCGACCGGGTCGGTCGACCGACGTGCACAGATCTGTGCACGTTTGGCAGTCACAGGGACGGTCGACCGTCAGGGTCGACCGGGTCTGAGAGCAGAGCTCTCTGTTTGTTTGGGTCGACCAGTAGCTGGCAACGGGCAGAATTTGACCGTTGGACGGTCGACCGGCAGTCTATTTTTGGCAGTTTCTACTGCCAACGGCTATATTTTTCTGGGGTCTATAAATACCCCATTCATAGCCTGTTTTCTCTAAGATTTTTTATGCGAATTTTTCCTTACTCGCTGGTGTTTTCACAGCAATCAAAAGAAGTTTTTGGATTCAAATTGAACAATCTTTTTGGTGTTTTTGCTAGGGTTTGAAAGATCAAAGAAAAGGGTTTTTGGGAAAAGAGTTTTGATTCAACTTCTATATCTTAGTTTCAGTTTTTCCCAAGGATTTTCTTTGTGATTTTGATTTCCATTCCATTGGTTTTCTCCACACTTGAGCTACATCTACTTTCTTATTCTATAGGATCTTTGTGTGGGAGAAATAAATTGTTTGTGGTTGTTGTTTAGACCACCAAGTTAAAAACCCAATCTTTGCTTTGTGCCTTACCCTCATTGTGTTGAGGAAGTTGTGCATTTGGGTTGTATCCCTCAAGTTGTGAGGTGATCCTTGTGTTTGCTTTGTGCTAATCCCTCGGGTTGTGAGGTGATTGTTTTGTTGGATTGGAGCTTGCCTCAAGGAGGAGGTTGTGGTTGTAAAGAGAGGAGTTGAGTACTCCTTGTGAGAGTTATTTGTGGACTAGCTAGTGGATTAGAAATCCTTCGTGTGTCAAAGCGGGGATGTAGAGCTGGGTGCTCGAACCTCGTAACATATCTTGTTGTTTGCGCTTGATCCATTGACTCTCTTTCTATCTCTCTCTTTACTTTGTGCCTTGCAACTATTCATATTGTGCATTCATAATTGCTTGGCTTGGTTGTGTGTGCATCACTTGTTGATTGCACTTGAGTGTATTACATTACGTTTTTAAATTCCGCATTGAGTTCATTAGATTAGCATAATCACCTATTCACCCCCCCTCTAGGTGATTTTTCAGTATACTCTGTGCACAGTTACTACATGCTCTTACACGATGGTGATATAGACACACAGGTCGATATGCATTGATTGTCTATGTATTCCTGTTGCATGGATCATGATTTATATTATGGCTACATGGTTATTCCTGGATTCCCGTTATATTGAACATTGTTTATGTTACATGGATTATTGTTACATGAGTAGTCCATCCTGTATTCCCGTTACATAGTTATTTCCCGTTATTGATATTGATATTCCCGTTACTAGACACATGAGCTGTTGATATGCGATGTGTGGAATCCCACATCGATTGTTCCCGTTTCCCGTTATCTTGTTCTATGCTATCAACAGAGCTCAGGTCCTGTTATCATGTTACATGTATCATGCACTATATTTGTTCTTGTTACACTGTGTACTTTAAATATCAGATCATAAATATAACTTGGAGATGGGGAAGACTTGACGGTTGACTAGATCTTATCGGGTGGATGTTTGGATCCATTGTTTGTCCCACTGCAGGGGACGGGGTAGTGCTGGCTACCGTCTGTTACTCATGAGCTCCCGTTTTCCGTTATTATTTTAGCTCATTGAGATCCCGTTACATGTTACAGCCTTAGCGGGCTGGTCCTGATCTCAGCAGCCAAGCGTCTGATAAGACCGTTGTCCCGGGTATGCACGGGATACACCTACCCGATAAGAGCTCCTTGACCAGTTGGTTTCCAATTAACATAATAAAACAGTATACACAATAGTGACGTCGGGAACACTTGTTATTTGGTCACTCTCTCGTTTGGATAATGGTACCCGTATGCCATGTCCGGATGGGTTCGACTGGAGTGCGGGCTCCAGTATGAACTGCCAGTGGTATAGGACACTGAAAGAGATTGATTAAAATAGCAGGCGGTACTGATTGCTACTATTGTATAAATATCATGACTTGCCTGATACATGTATTCTATTGTTTAGTTGTACTTGTTACTCTACCTGATCATTTAGCCGCTATCATGTTACATGTATACTTTGTTACTTTACCTGGTACATGTTACACTTTCTGTGGTGGCATACTACTCATGTATATGTATACTCGGCATTGCATATAATCTGTTTTCTGTATACTTTGCAGACATCATTATTGTCTATGCACAACACCGTATTATGGTTATATTGCTTATGCCCATCTGCATGTTCACTTCTATCACGTCACCACTAGCATGTTCATTTCTATCACGTCACCACTAGACAACATTATTTATTATATAAACTGGATACGACTATAAACATGACACGATGATAACATGCTAGGTAGTGATGGTATTAAAAGATGACATGTTTATATATTTCTACTGCTTATTATATGCTTATTATATGGTATCACTAATATAACATCATGTATTATATATTAGTATCGTGCTTGTATTACTATAGTATATATTACTGCCTCCTTCATTTTATCACTCACTAGGTCACTTTCTGACGACCCTGGGTTTGCGTGCCCAGGTTGGAGATCTGAGTTATCGTATTGTTCGATAGTTCATGGGAGTCACATAGGAGACTCATCATCGAGCCCATTCATAGGTATCTTTGTGATTTATTTCTGTTATCTTACTTATCCCTATTTTCCTATCTGTTATGATCTCTAACCTCTTTCTGCAGGTATCCTTGTACTCGGTTTCTGCTGTAACTCTTGTACATATGGAGGTGATTTCCTGTACTGAGGCTTAGCGTACGTACGTAAGGGTTTTTCGCCCTGCGTATGTACGTCGCCATAGCGTCTCCGTATCCTTGGGATCGGGGCGTTACATAGTGGTATCAGAGCTGAGGTTCACACCTGGTGTGGATCACTACCTGGTTCAAGGCTCGGGCTCTTACCACCAGTACAAATAGATTCAGATTAACAGTCGTCTGTATCTGAATTTGGTGACTCCAGTGACGAGTACAAGAATACCATGTCATTGACAATTCATTCTGTGATTCGGTGCTATTCGATACTTACAGTGGTCAACCAGAATATCTTATTTCCTTCCCGCTTTCTCTTCAGCCTATTGCTTCCAATCCCGTTAACTTTAGTCCACTACACTAATTTTTCACCCGAGCTCATTATTGATATCAGAGTACGCAGCGGAAGCGTCGTATTTTCATAACATTTAGGCCTTGGGGCTGTAAGTATTGTTCTCACACCTGAATTAAAATTTCGAGGACGAAATTTTTTGTAAGGTGGGGAGAAATGTAACCCCCTGCCCCTTGATGTACGTATCATAGTATCAGCAGTCGATACGACGTACAAAATTAATTTGACCTTTCTGATAGTCAGATTGAGCCAATTTCAGTTTCAGATATTATTTTCCATTATTTTAGATTTTTCAGAATTATCTGAATTTTTTCTGGATTATTTTGGAAAAGCTCCGTAGTCGGTGTCGACCGATACCGATAATCGGCTCTCCGATTTTTAATTCACAAACGAAGTAGAATTTTGGAAATCTGCTTTCACCATATGTCTTAAAATCACATAAGCTACATTTTGGTATTTTTGGGTATTTTTCTGAATTTATCAAAAATCGGGCCAAACCGGTGTCGCCCAATCTCGGTAATACCTTTCAGGATTTTTAATTTGCAAACCAGATTGAATTTCTTCAAACTGTTTTCATATTACGTCTTAGGATAATATTCTATATTTTTTATAATTTTTAGGCACCATTGGGAGTTAGTCAATTTTTGACCCAATTATAATATTAATTAAATAATATAAAAATCTTTTTACTTCCCTTCCTTTTCTTTTTCTCCCTTCTTCTTCATTTCTCTGGAGACATCTTCCACCGCCTTTCTTCCACCGCCTTCCCTCTCTCTCCCCTATAAAAACCTCTCTCCTTCTCTCTCTAAAACTCAATCTCTCTTCTCTCACAGTCTCCCCCCACAATCTCTCCCTGTAGGCGACAGACCGCCGCCGGCCTTGCCGCCGGTGAGCTGGTGCGCCCAGGTGGCCGGCGCGCCACCGGGCTCCCTGCGGCCACGCGGCCGGTGGCCGGCGCGCCACCGCCGCCACCCTCCTCCTCTTCTTCTCCTTCTCCTTTTCTTCTTTTTCTTCTTCTTCTTCAACTGCTTCTTCTCTCTCTCTCTCTCTCTCTTTCTCTCTCTCTCTCTCTCTCCTCATCCTCTCTCCCGGCCTTACATGCGGCCGCGCCGCCGGCGGCCGGGACCGCTGCCGGCGGGCCCCCCCTTCGCCGCCGGCCAGCTCAGCTGGCCGGCCACGGCGCGCAGCAACAAAGGCTGCTGCTGCTGCTGTTGTTGTCTTGGGTTAGGGTGTAACCCGAACCCAATAAACCAAGGGGGGTTGGGATTGGCTATAAACCCGACCCGATAACCCGTTAACCCAATTACCCAATAAGTTAAGTTATGGGTTTGGGTAGTGGATCCAAACCCGACCCGTTTGCCACCCATACCCGCATCCAAAACCAATAAAGGTAATTTTCCATAAAACCCCCTGATCATGCATTTTATTTGCAATTGATATCTTTTTATTGCATATATATAACCCTTTCGTATTCCTTTTAGTATTCGGGCGATATCTGGAGCACCTGGACTCCGATTTGGACGATTCTGGATCCGTTGCGATCGTGAGAAAGAGAGCTACCTTCCCATGGCTAGTTAGTGAGTGTTTTCATTTTATAAATTATATTTATTTATATTAAATTGAGTGATTGCTTTAGTCAATAACTCGTAGATATGGGTAAAGCACTATAAATGGTAATTAAAAGATACTTCATTATAGCGAAGTTTATAAAATATAAGTAACAGATGATTATATCTATTTCACGTGGTTTAATTACATTTATCACATCACTGGACATTGTCACTTCGCTACTGCTACGTGTATACTGTCACTATGACACTGTCACTATTACAGACCCACCGATACACTCGACCAGTGATTGCATGTCAACCTCTGATACACTACACAGGACACTATCATTTCAGGTTCATGACCACTGTTCCATGGATAAGTGACACTGATATTTCATGTGCTAGTATCACCGTCCCATAGACAGTCTAATGCACTGAACGCACTAGACACCATTATTTCATGATGTTCCTTGTACATGCCTCACCCTTACATAGGTACTGACAATCATGACATTATTATTGCATGTTCGTGAACCACTGATACATTGAGACGCTAGTACACTGGAGACCGCTACATGTATACTCTGTGCACAGTTACTACATGCTCTTACACGATGGTGATATAGACACACAGGTCGATATGCATTGATTATCTATGTATTCCTGTTGCATGGATCATGATTTATATTATGGCTACATGGCTATTCCTGGATTCCCGTTATATTGAACATTGTTTATGTTACATGGATTATTGTTACATGAGTAGTCCATCCTGTATTCCCGTTACATGGTTATTTCCCGTTATTGATATTGATATTCCCGTTACTGGATACATGAGCTGTTGATATGCGATGTGCGGAATCCCACATCTATTGTTTCCGTTTCCCGTTATCTTGTTCTATGCTATCAACAGAGCTCAGGTCCTGTTATCATGTTACATGTATCATGCACTGTATTTGTTCTTATTACACTGTGTACTTTAAATATCAGATCATAAATATAACTTGGGGATGGGGGAGACTTGACGGTTGACTAGATCTTGTCGGGTGGATGTCTGGATCCATTGTTTGTCCCATTGCAGGGGACGGGGTAGTGCTGGCTACCGTCTGTTACTCATGAGCTCCCGTTTCCCGTTATTGTTTTAGCTCTTTGAGATCCCGTTACATGTTACAGCCTTAGCGGGCTGGTCCTGGTCTCAGCAGCCAGGGGTCTGATAAGGCCGTTGTCCCGGGTATGCACGGGATACACCTACCCGACAAGAGCTCCTCGACCAATTGGTTTCCAATTAACAAAATAAAACAGTATACACAATAGTGACGTCGGGAACACTTGTTATTTGGTCACTCTCTCGTTTGGATAATGGTACCCGTATGCCATGTCCGGATGGGTTCGACTGGAGTGCGGGCTCCAGTGTGAACTGCCAGTGGTATGGGACACTGGAAGAGATTGATTAAAATAGCAGGCGGTACTGATTGCTACTATTGTATAAATATCATGACTTACCTGATACATGTATTCTATTGTTTAGTTGTACTTGTTACTGTACCTGATCATTTAGCCGCTATCATGTTACATGTATACTTTGTTGCTTTATGATTGTTATTTATTTTTGCATCATTTTCCACTTCCATATTATGCTATATGTAAATAAAAATAAGCTTTTTATTCCTTTTCTCTCTAAATTTGCAGGTCCACCATTAATGGAGAGGAAGGCCCATAATCAAGGAATTATCAAGGAATTAATGGGATTAATTAAAAGCCAAAAGGAAAAGCCCAAAAGTCAAGCCCAGATCTGGAATCGTCCGCGCATATCCCCAGCCTTCTAGAAGATCCAACGTGGCCAACAGACTGTAACAGAACGGCAACAGAATTCGTTGGCGCAACGGCCAAGATTCTGCCGCGGAAACGCGGCTCTGGCCGCGGATCCGCGGCAGGAATCTGGCCGTTCAGCCAGCGATTTGATCCCACGGTCGAGATTTGAGAGCCTCATCCTCTGGAGCCTATAAATAGACCCCTAGGGCCTCTGCGAGAAAGAAAGCAGAGAATTGGAGAGAAGAGCTTGTAATTTTTGAGAGAGTTGTAGGGATTTTCTCTAGTTTCTTTTAGTGCTCTTGTAATCTTCTTCCTCCTTCTAGAATTCTGCAAAAGAGAGAAAGAGAGTGAGAGCTTGTAATCAAAGTGGTGACAACTTGAAGCAAGGATTTATCCATCTATCTTCTCATCTTTGCTAATTCTAGTGATTTACTTTACTTGCTTTACTTTCTTCAAGCTTTAATTTCCATTGCATTTTTCTTCTACCATGAATTGTTGTGTTCTTTTCTTTGTAATGTCTAGCTAACTCTCTAACATGACTAGCTAACCACTAACTTTGCTAACTTCTAACTCTTAGGTGATTGCTAACTTTTAATCTTGCAATTTTGAGTCTCTTTCATCCCCAATGAAGATGGGTTACTTTGATTCTTGGCAAATGCTTGTTGTAATTCCATATGATTCATGTGAGCCTCATTTAGAGCCTTGTCTTTAGAACAAGTGCCTTGATGGAACATGGAGATGGAGCACCTACCTATGCTATTTGTTGTACAATTTTCTTACTTCAATGCTAGCTCGAGTATGGCCTTGAATGACTAATGAATCTTGTATCTTCTTACTTAGCATTCCCTTGAGTGACACTCCTTGATTCCACCATTGAAAATCTATCTCGGGAGCCGATGAATCAATGAGGCTACAAGATAAGACCGAGAAGATCACTCATTCTCCAAGTGGGAAAGTAATTTGACCAACAAGCAAGACAAACCCTTTGCCGATGAATCAACATGAGGCATGCATCACCCTAATGAGATTAGTAAGTTAGTAAATTAGAAAGGTTAGCTAGTCATGGTTTCTTCTATTTAAAAGTCTTTCAAAGTTTTCCTTCTCAAGTTTTCTTTCAAAGCTAGTCAAGTTTTCAAGTTCTTTTCACTTTCTTTCCATCGTTTTTCTTTTCATGCAACAAAACCACAACAAATTCTTTCTTTATTTTTCCATGTCATTTTGTTTCTTTTGAACATAGAAGAACTCTCGTTTTCTTTCTTCACAACATAACCGTAAAGCTTCCATCGCGAGCTCTCCCTGAGGATCGACCCGTAATAGCCCATACTACTACGGTGATTCGGAAGGAGTAAATAAACATTGTGAATACATTTTGGAGTTGTTGAGCATAACATAAGAGTACCGAAGGTTGATTCTAAACCCTCTCTATCTCTGAATAAAGTACACTCCTTCCCTTCCGAACACTTTACCTGGTACATGTTACACTTTCTGTGGTGGCATACTACTCATGTATATGTATACTCGGCATTGCATATAATCTGTTTTCTGTATACCTTGCAGACATCATTATTGTCTATGCACAACACCGTATTATGGTTATATTGCTTATGCCCATCTGCATGTTCACTTCTATCACGTCACCACTAGCATGTTCATTTCTATCACGTCACCACTAGACAACATTATTTATTATATAAACTGGATACGACTATAGACATGACACGATGATAACATGCTAGGTAGTGATGGTATTAAAAGATGACATGTTTATATATTTCTACTGCTTATTATATGCTTATTATATGGTATCACTAATACAACATCATGTATTATATATTAGTATCGTGCTTGTATTACTATAGTATATATTACTGCCTCCTTCATTTTACCACTCACTAGGTCGCTTTCTGACGACCCTGAGTTTGCGTGCCCAGGTTGGAGATCCGAGTTATCGTATTGTCCGATAGTTCATGGGAGTCACATAGGAGACTCATCATCGAGCCCATTCATAGGTATCTTTGTGATTTGTTTCTGTTATCTTACTTATCCCTGTTTTCCTATCTATTATGATCTCTAACCTCTTTCTGCAGGTATCCTTGAACTCAGTTTCCGCTGTAACTCTTATACATATGGAGGTGATTTCCTGTACTGAGGTTTAGCATACGTACGTGAGGGTTTTCGCCCTGCGTATGTACGTCGTCATAACGTCTCCGTATCCTTGGGATCGGGGCGTTACAGTTATTATGCACGAGCACCTTTCTCTTTACACACCCATACTCATTAGGTCGCTTCTGACGACCCTAGATTCCCATGTCCAGGATTTGGACACCTTCTTATATTGTTCAGGTGTTCGTATGATCGTATGCTACGCGAGGAGTTAGAGTCTCTCCCTTTTGGTTCTGGTATTCTTGTCTCTATTGTCTTTCTGTTATTTCTGATTCTTGATGTATATCAGATTCAGTCTTTATTCCAGTCTTTTATTTATATGATATCATGCGTGGATGCTTATATGTAATATTGCAGTGATCATTGATTCATTATAGTAAAGATTTATAGCTTGCTCTAGGTTACTTAGGCTTAGCGTGTATATGTGAGACATTCTTCTCGCGTATATACGTCGCAGACTCTCGTCGGGGTGTGACAAACCATGCTAACCTCTTAATGATAGTTGCCTGACATGTATCCTTGGTCATCACTAGTCCTTAGTTCAAGAGTGTTTCAAAGTATGACCCATAAGATAACTCATCACATTCAAACTCAACAAACAAGTATAAGTTACACTTAAACCATCAAAACTAAACTAGAGTAAGCATGGAGTAAAGTAATGTTAGCTTGTTAGAGAGTTAGATGTTAGAGTGTTAGAATCCATCATCATGAGCCATCAATGGTTCTTGCAAGAGCATGACCAAGTAGAGGCTATTAGATTCATGTGGATTATCAAGTAAGGAGTTATCAAGTCAGTGGTTAGTAGTTAGGGGCTATGAAAGAAAATTAGGTAAACATGTAAAGAGTTAGAGAAGAAGCAAATAGAGATAAAGGAAGAACCTTCCATAGAGTGTCACCCTCTATTATAAGAACTTTCTCTTCTATCCTATGATCACTCTCTTTCCTATTACACGATCTATAAAATTGAAAAATACAAAAGAAAAGAAGAAGAAGAAAAAACTACCCTAAAGAAAAGAAATCTTCTATCCTATGATCACTCTCTTTCATACATATATGCTTTATTTGTGCTTATTATATCCCTATATCTTGAGCACAAATTTTGTTTATGCTAAGCTTGAGCTCCATCTTTGTTTCAATTGATTTAGCTTTCAATTGGTATCTTAATTCGAGCCTACGCATTGTTTTTGTTGGTATTTCATAAAGAGGGAGAAAATTCGATTTTCATATTTCAATTGGTATTTGTATTTTCACTCCCTTACTTTATGATAGAAAATAAAAATTTCAAATTGATATCATATGCTTAAAAAGAAAATTACTCTCTTTTGATATCAAGATGTGTATTTGAATGATTTCAATTGGTATCTCAAAATTTTGTTTAAAGAAAATATTCAAAAGTTTTGATTTGTATTGCCTAAATGCATGGAGAGCTTAACATCTCTTCTACATATAGATTCATGTTGAGTGTATCTTGTATTGAGGAGCTTGACAACTCTTCTTTATGTGGTACACGTGTGTAGGGGGAGCTTCACATTTCCTCTTATGCATTGCATAGTGTACGTTATGTGAATTAGGGCTTGTCATCTTTCTTTCATGTAATGTATCTATGTAGGGAAGCTAACTTAGCGTCTTCCTCTTCATGAATATATATCGCATATACCATTTACTTATTGATCTATGTTTACTTTCAATTGGTATCAAAATGCTACTTTGACATATTTTCAATTGTTATCCTAATTGATTGTTACTCCTTTATTGATTCCTTGTTTTAGACAAAAAGGGGAGAAATATTTATTGATTTAGTTTTGTTTTTACCCCTTTATTGATGATTGACAAAAAGGGGGAGAAAGATTTTGAGTTTTATATATGCATATTTATGTTTTGCATATATTAAGTTTAATTTAGTTTAATTTTAATTGGTATCTAGAGCATGTTTTGTTTTTGAACATTTCATTGGGTATCTAGAGCCTTTTATTGTTTTTGCTTTGTCATTCATTGCATATTTATGTTTATTTGTTTTATGCATGAGTTAAGGGGGAGCTTCTTTGAAGCTTAACTTTAATCCATGCATATATAACTCCATAAGTTTTGTCATCATCAAAAAGGGGGAGATTGTTGGCCCAGAGGCCTTCCACTCTAGTTTTGATGATGATTAACTCATGTAGTTATGTTTACTAATAATCTTGTGATTTTAAGTTTCAGATCATTTAGCAAGATATTAGTTGGTGATTAGCTTCAATAAGGAGTTTAGAAGCTTTTCATGGTGATTCCAGTGCCCGAGCATCAAGATCATACCTTTGCACTCGGTGGATCACGTTTGGGATCGAGTCGGCTTGAAGATTGAAGATCGTCAAGAAGACTTAGGTATCCTAGTTTTAGTTTTGTGTGTTTTAGATCCATTTGTAAAGTTTAGAATAGTTGATATGCTCAAGTGCACAATACACACACGTTTCATGATTTGGATTTGGTTTTCATGAATAGTTTGATCAAAACAAGTTTACATGGTTTATATGTATAGTAGATGTATTCTTTCTATACATGCATACTTAAACTTCTTAAACAAACTTATTTTGACTTTCCTATTCATGTGTTGAAAAATCCAAGTTTGATAAAATACAAGTTTTGGTTTTTGATAAAATTTGCAAGACACAAAAAGAGTTCAAATGTTTGATATTTGTCTTGAAATTTTTATCACAAGTTTATATTTCAATATAAAATGTTTAAACAAGTTTTATGAAATTTTTAGAAAAGATAAAAGATGTTTCAAAATATTTTTACCCAGTTTCTGACCCAGAACTGGCTGACAGGCCAGGTCGTCGACCGCACCAAGGGCCGGTCGACCGTGCGGTCGACCGACGTGCACAGAGCTGTGCACGTCTGGCAGCACTGTGGGCCGGTCGACCGACCGGTCGACCGGACCAAAGAGCTTTGCTCTCTGTATCTGGGCGGTCGACCGGGCTGCTCCAACGGTCGAAAATCTGACCGTTGGCGGTCGACCGGCCGGTCGATCGCAGGCCTGTCAGGCTGACAGATCAGCCTAACGGCTAGTTTTCTATTGGGGCTATAAATACCCCATATCTTCATGGTTTTAACGAAGATTTTTTGTGCCAAAATTTTCTGATATCTCCAGTGTTTTAAACAAGTTTTCAAAAGAGTTTAAGTGCCAAAAAGATCTATCTTTATTTTGTTTTAGGTTTTTGAAAAAATCAAAGGAAAGAGTATTTTGGGAGATTTGTCTTGGTTTTCATTTTCTATCTTTTACAAGAGTTTTTTCAAGTATTTTTCTTTGAGTTTTTGTTTTCCAAACACCTAATTTTTCACACTTGAGCTTATCTTCTATCCTATTCTATTTAGGATATTTGTTTGTGAAAAAAGGAAAGAGGTTTGTGGTTGAAACATACCACTTGTTGTAAACCCTTGATTTCTTGTGTTGCTCCCTCTTTGGTAGAGGTTGAGGTTGTTGTATTGGGTTGGTGTTTGCTCCCTCTTTGGTAGAGGTGGAGATTGTTGTTTGCTCCCTCTTGTGTGAGGTGGAGCTTGGTGGTTTGTATCCCTCTTCGACAGAGGTGATTGTGGTCGGCTACGGGCCTACCCCTCAGTTGTGAGGCGGTGTTTGAGAGAGGAGTTCGGTACTCCTTAGTTGTAAAAATCCTCCTCGGTGGAGGTTCCCTCGGTGGGAGTCCTCGGTGGACAAGATAGTGGATTATGTTGGCCCAAGGTTACAATCAACCCATGTTTAGTGTATTTTGATGATTACAAAACATATTAGTTATTTGTACTAATATCATTTGTTGTTTAAAGTGTGTTTCAGGTTTATTATCATACTAGAAGTACTCTCACTCATATACAAAGATTTTGGACTCAAATACAAGCTATTGGATTCAAGACAAGTCAAATTGGGCTCAAAGTGCAATATTGAAGATCAAGTGAAGATTGCCCATGTTGAAGTCTTGAAGACCTAGAAGCTTGTAAGTGTAGTTTTTGTTAAAGATAGGATATGTAAATTTTGGCTCTAGGATTTGCACACACATGTGTCTTGAATATGTCTATGTTTTTGAGAATGGTATTTCTAAGTTTATGCCTTAGTTCATACTTACATGTACCCAAAGCCTTATATCTTCAAAACTTGTTTAAATACATGTATATAAACTATTTTCAGCATAACACTTAGCTTAAGATTTTTAAAGGAATTTTTACAAATTTTTCTAACTCAAAAAATCTGCCCAGAAAACTGTTTTCCAGGCAGACCGGTCGACCGACCCTAAATATCAGTCGACCGGCTGCTGTGGCCAGACATGCACGAGGCTGTGCATGTTGCCGGTCGACCGACCCTAAATATCGGTCGACTGATTTTTTGTGGTCTGCTCTCTGTATCTTTCGGTCGACTGGGTCGGTCGACCGATAGAAGGAAACTGGGTTTCCTTCTGTGAGATCGGTCGACTGGCAGTCAACCGGAGCCTCAACGGCTCTTTTGCCAGCAGAGACCCGGTCGACCGGCAGTCGACCGGTAAGCCTGCAACAAGCCCAACGGCTCTTTCCTTTTTGGGCATTTCTGAAAAACTGTTTTTGGGTTTCTCTTTAACAGAGTTTTTAGGAGTTGTTGGGGTGCTTTTGCAGAAGATTTTAGCAGGAAAAATCAGGGTTTTAACCTATTCTCTCCCTATAAATAGTGGGGAATAGGCCTTAGTTATTTACCAAGAAAAATACAAGTTTTCATTGTTTTTCAAGAGAAAGAGAAAAATAGTTTAAAGCTTTCATTTCCATTCTTTTAAGTTTGTTTTTCAGTTGTTGTTTGATCTCTAATATCACTCTACAACTGAAGCTTTTCTCACCACACTTCATAGAGCCAAAATCTCATATTCTTTCTATAAGTGAAGTTGTAAAAGAGTGAGAGTGTTTGTAAAAGAAGTGTTTTGTAAAAGAGAAAGAGTGTTGTGGTCTAGTTGAGATCACAAAGTTGTAACCTTTGTTCTTGTGGAGACAAGCTCTTCGGTGGAGCTTCGTTGTAAGGTGTAAAGCTACGGGCTTGAGGTCTTTGGAGGCCTAACTTGTACGGGATCCTAAGGGGATAGTGGAAACCCTTCACGGAGGTGAAGGCGGGGACTAGAGCTACGGGCTCGAACCTCGAAACAAATCACTTTGTTTGCGATTGGCTTGGCGTTCCTCTTGCTTAATTTCTTGCTTCAATTACTTCCAATTTATTGCTTGTGAACTAACCTTTACTTGTGCTATCCTTACTTGTTTATTTTACTTGCTTTCAATATTTCTTGATACATTACTTGTGTGCATTTCATCATCGCATTTCATACTTGAAATTGTTCGATCACACCTCAATACAACACGGTTGCATTGCGCACCTCTAACCCATTTAAGGGGAATTGGGAGGAAGGAGTTCAGAACCTCGCAAGGGGTATTCGGCTCTTAGTCGTGTTTTGAGAGATCGTTGCATCACTCACTTAAGTAAAATTTAAAAAGAGCATTAGATTAGCAATTACACCTATTCACCCCCCCTCTAGGTGTATTTTAATTGGTATCAGAGCTTGGACTCTAGGATTTGGTTTAACAACCTTAGAGAAGATCCACGTTTGCTAATCATTTCATCCACATTCATTTAAAAATGGCCGATGGAATTAAAACCCCACCTAAGTTTGATGGACTTAACTTTCCCATATGGAAAGTTAAGATGACCGTGTTTTTGCAATCTCTAGGTAGCCGAGTTGCAAAAGCCGTGACTAAGTCCTTTAGTGTACCCCCCGGTGACGAATCCACTTGGTCCGAAATAGAGACTAAGGAATTCGATGCCAATGCCAAAGCTCACTATGCACTCCTACAAGCCCTAAATGATGATGATATTGCTAGGGTTATACATTGCAAATCCGCATATGAGATTTGGTCACATTTGATAGTCACACACGAAGGGACATCACAAGTTAAGAAGGCTAAGATTGACCTTCTTAGGTCCCAATATGAAACATTTAGCATGCAAGAAAATGAAACCATAGATGATATGGTTACAAGATTTACCAAGATTACTAATGGACTCTCTTCTTTAGGTGAAGATATCAATAATGATCAAAGAGTGAGGAAGATCATCCGTGCTCTTCCTACTTCATGGGAGGTCAAAGCAACAACCTTGAAGGAACTCAACGACAATGAGGAGATGGAGCTCATAGGTCTCATTGGGAACCTCAAAACCCATGAGATGGAAAGGAAAGCAAGAGAGGACATGGCACCTACCAAAAAGAAGACCATTGCCTTCAAAAGTCATGCTACCTACTCCGACGAAGATGACGAAGAAGAAGATGACGAGGAGCTCTCACTTCTAGTCAAAAATGTCCGGAGGATGTACAACAAGGCAAAGTTCCAAGGAAGAAGGAGATGGCAAGGAGGCAAGGAAGAAAGGAAGATCATTTGCTTTAATTGCCAAAAGCCGGGACACATAGTAGCGGAGTGTCCGGACAAAGTAAAGCCATCTTCATCCAAGAAGCCATACAAGAAAAAGGCTATGAAAGCAACATGGGATGACGAAAGTGAATCCGAGGAGGAGATTGACACCGCCAATATGTGCTTCATGGCAAATGAGAGCACAAGCAAGGTAACCCCCCAACTTTTCTTGATGAAGATTTATCCATGGATGAGTTAAGTGAAGCATTTATGGAACTCTCTCAAAATTATGATTTCATGAAGAAAAAGTATTTGAAAATGAAAAAGGATAATGAATCACTTAGTATTCAAGTTGTAAATCTTACAAAAGAAAAGGATAATCTAGTTTCCACCTTGACCACTACTAAAAATGATTTTGAAAAATATAAGACTTCTTGCAAGGGTAAGGCCCCACTAATTGATTCTAATGAGATTGCCATGCTTAAGGAAAGATTAGACTCATTAGATGTTGTTTTGAAAAAGTGTAGTGAATTTGATAAAAAGAAGATTGAGGCTATGTTTCCTAAGAAACAAGCCCCAAAGAAAAATGCTCATGCTCATGTTCATGTTCATGCTACACAACCTAAACAACATGGCAAACCCCAAAAGCATGCTCACACTACTACACATACACATCATGCATTCATGTATAGAAAAGTGTACACATGCTCACATTGTGGAAGGAAAGGACACTTAGCTAATTTTTGCTATGATAGACTAAGTGCATCACATCATAATGTTTGGGTTCGTAACACTAACTTTCAAGGACCCAAGAAAGTTTGGGTACCAAAATCAACTATTGTTTTAAATGATATAGGTACTTTCCAAAGCCCAACGACGTAGAGGTTTGTGGTATCTTGATAGCGGTTGCTCAAGGCACATGACTTGGGACATCAACAACTTTGCAACCCTATCAAGATATCATGAAGGTGGCACCGTCACCTTCGGAGATGACGCCAAGGGTAAAATCGTCGGTATTGGTAATGTAAAACTTGGCACCTCTCCTTTAATTGAAAATGTGGTTTTAGTTGATGGCCTCAAGCATAATCTCTTGAGTGTTAGTCAACTTTGTGATAAAGGTTTTGATGTTGTTTTTGATAATGTTTCTTGTAAAGTGATTGATAGAACTTCTAATGTTTGTGTATTTTCCGGTTTTCGTGAAAGCAATGTTTACATGATTGATATGTTAAATATGTCTTGTAATATTACTTGTTTAAAAGCCCTCGATGACGACTCTTGGTTGTGGCATAGGAGATTAGGCCACGTTTCATTTGACCATATTTCTAGGCTTAACTCTAAGGAAATGGTGAAGGGTATTCCTTCATTGAACTTTGAAAAGGACCGAGTTTGTGACGCATGTCAATTTGGGAAACAAACTAAGTCCTCATTCAAATCAATTAAGGATATCATGTCATCACGTCCATTAGAGCTAATCCACATGGATTTATTTGGCCCTACACAAACCAAAAGTTTAAGTGGGAGTAGATTTGCTTATGTTTTAGTAGATGATTTTTCGCGTTTTACTTGGGTTTATTTTCTTGAACATAAAAGTCAAACCTTTTCATATTTTCAAGCCTTTAAGAAAAGAGTTGAAAAGGAAAATGACTCCTCAATAATTAAAATAAGAAGTGATAGAGGAGGTGAGTTCATTAACCTTCCCTTTACCGCTTTTTGTGAGGAACATGGAATAAAACATGAACTTTCTTGTCCTAGAACTCCACAACAAAATGGAGTAGTTGAGCGGAAAAATCGTACTTTGCAAGAGATGGCTAGGACTATGTTAAATGAATATGGTCTACCACATTATTTGTGGGCCGAGGCCGTTCATACTTCATGTTACATTGCAAATCGTGTTTTCCTATGTAAAAATACTACTAAGACTTCTTATGAGATGTATTTTTCTAGAAAACCTAATGTTTCTTATTTCAAAGTGTTTGGTTGCAAATGCTTTGTTTTAAATACAAATATTAATTTGGGAAAATTTGATGCTAGATCATATGAGGCTATTTTTGTAGGTTACTCAAATACTAGTAAGGCTTATAGAGTCTTCAATAGGTCAACTTTGACTATTGAGGAATCTATTCATGTTAAATTTGAGGAATCTAACAAGTTTGTTAAGAATTGTGTAGAAATTGATGCTTTAGATGAAGGCTTGGAGAAAGTGACCTTGGAGGATGCTTCTACCATGGGAGACAAGCCAAAGGATGGTGATGGAAGTGAAGCCAAAGTGGAAGAGGCTCAAGGAAATGAACATCAAGCAAATGAAGAGGAGCCTTCTCAACCACTACCAAAGGATTGGAGATTCAATCCTCATCATCCCAAGGACCTCGTCATAGGTGAAGTATCAAAAGGGGTAACCACTCGCTCTAAGATTCAAGATTTTTGTGGTAATTTTGCTTTTATTTCACACATAGAACCTAAAAATGTCCTCGAGGCCGAGGCCGATTCATATTGGTTGCTTGCAATGCAAGAGGAGCTCAATCAATTTGAGCGCAATCAAGTTTGGCACCTTGTTCCTAGGCCCCAAGATAGACCAACTATTGGCACTAAATGGATCTTTAAGAACAAGTTGGATGAATCGGGTAATGTAGTTAGAAACAAGGCTAGGTTAGTTGCCCAAGGTTACACTCAAATCGAAGGGATTGATTTTGAAGAAACCTTTGCACCCGTAGCACGGCTCGAAGCCATACGGATGACCTTAGCATATGCCTCATTTAAAGATTTTAAGTTATTTCAAATGGATGTAAAGAGTGCTTTTCTTAATGGTTATATTGATGAGGAGGTGTATGTTGAACAACCTCCCGGGTTTGTTGATCCTACACACCCTAATTATGTTTATAAATTAGATAAAGCACTATATGGTTTGAAACAAGCCCCTAGGGCTTGGTATGAAAGATTGTCTTCATTTTTGCTTTCAAATGATTTTAAGAAAGGAAAAGTTGATAAAACATTATTTACCAAACATGTAGATCAAGATATCCTCATAGTTCAAATTTATGTTGATGACATTATTTTTGGATCTACTAATGTTTCTCTTTGCAAGAATTTTGAATCATGCATGAAAAGGGAATTTGAGATGTCTATGATGGGGGAGCTCAACTTCTTTCTTGGACTTCAAATCAAGCAACGTAGTGATGGGACATTCATCAACCAAGCCAAGTACACCAAAGAACTCATCAAGAGGTTCGGGCTTGAAGGATCCAAAGTAGCAAAGACTCCCATGGCAACCACTACAAAACTTGACAAGGATGAACAAGGTAAGGAAGTAGACATCAAATTATTTCGTAGCATGATTGGTAGTTTACTTTATCTTACGGCTAGTAGGCCGGATATAATGTTTTCCGTATGTTTATGTGCACGTTTTCAATCATGTCCTAAGGAATCACACTTAATTGCGGTAAAACGCATAATTAGGTACCTTAAGGGCACAATTGATTTAGGTTTGTGGTATCCAAAAACTAACCAATTTACCATGACTAGTTATTCGGATGCCGACTATGCCGGTTGTAGGGTAGATAGGAAGAGTACAAGTGGAACATGCCAATTCTTAGGTAATTGTCTTGTGTCTTGGTCTTCCAAAAAGCAAAATAGTGTAGCCCTATCAACTGCCGAGGCGGAGTATGTTGCGGCAGGAGCTTGTTGTGCACAAGTTCTTTGGATGCAACATACTCTTCTCGATTTTGATTTACATTTTGATCATGTTAAAATTTATTGTGATAATACTAGTGCTATTCACATGACCAAAAATGCTAATCAACATAGTAAAACCAAACATATAGACATTAGATATCATTTTCTTAGAGATCACTTTGAAAAAGGTGACATTGATATAGATTTTGTTTCAACCGATTTTCAACTTGCGGATATTTTCACAAAACCTTTAGATTATGCAAGATTTTCTTTTATTTGTGGTGAATTAAATGTTTGTAAGATTGATACTTAAAGTATCTTAGTTTGTTTTGTTTTGGTTTTTAATATGTGTTAAATTTTTTTGTTTTAACCCTTTTTGATGTATGACAAAAAGGGGGAGAAAAATGTATGAGTTTGGAGAAATACTAAGTTTTTTTTTAGTTGTTTTAATATTTGGTTCATGTTTGAGTTTCTTATTTATGGTGATGACTTTGTTTTAAAAATGATTTTTGTATGCTTACATAGTTTCTCATATTCATGTTAAATATATAGCATTGTTTAAGGGGGAGCTTTTCAAGCTTTTCCTCTTTTATTTGTTTAATAACTCATATGTTTTGTCATCATCAAAAAGGGGAGATTGTTGGCCCAAGGTTACAATCAACCCATGTTTAGTGTATTTTGATGATTACAAAACATATTAGTTATTTGTACTAATATCATTTGTTGTTTAAAGTGTGTTTCAGGTTTATTATCATACTAGAAGTACTCTCACTCATATACAAAGATTTTGGACTCAAATACAAGCTATTGGATTCAAGACAAGTCAAATTGGGCTCAAAGTGCAATATTGAAGATCAAGTGAAGATTGCCCATGTTGAAGTCTTGAAGACCTAGAAGCTTGTAAGTGTAGTTTTTGTTAAAGATAGGATATGTAAATTTTGGCTCTAGGATTTGCACACACATGTGTCTTGAATATGTCTATGTTTTTGAGAATGGTATTTCTAAGTTTATGCCTTAGTTCATACTTACATGTACCCAAAGCCTTATATCTTCAAAACTTGTTTAAATACATGTATATAAACTATTTTCAGCATAACACTTAGCTTAAGATTTTTAAAGAATTTTTACAAATTTTTCTAACTCAAAAAATCTGCCCAGAAAACTGTTTTCCAGGCAGACCGGTCGACCGACCCTAAATATCAGTCGACCGGCTGCTGTGGCCAGACATGCACGAGGCTGTGCATGTTGCCGGTCGACCGACCCTAAATATCGGTCGACTGATTTTTGTGGTCTGCTCTCTGTATCTTTCGGTCGACTGGGTCGGTCGACCGATAGAAGGAAACTGGGTTTCCTTCTGTGAGATCGGTCGACTGGCAGTCAACCGGAGCCTCAACGGCTCTTTTGCCAGCAGAGACCCGGTCGACCGGCAGTCGACCGGTAAGCCTGCAACAAGCCCAACGGCTCTTTCCTTTTTGGGCATTTCTGAAAAACTGTTTTTGGGTTTCTCTTTAACAGAGTTTTTAGGAGTTGTTGGGGTGCTTTTGCAGAAGATTTTAGCAGGAAAAATCAGGGTTTTAACCTATTCTCTCCCTATAAATAGTGGGGAATAGGCCTTAGTTATTTACCAAGAAAAATACAAGTTTTCATTGTTTTTCAAGAGAAAGAGAAAAATAGTTTAAAGCTTTCATTTCCATTCTTTTAAGTTTGTTTTTCAGTTGTTGTTTGATCTCTAATATCACTCTACAACTGAAGCTTTTCTCACCACACTTCATAGAGCCAAAATCTCATATTCTTTCTATAAGTGAAGTTGTAAAAGAGTGAGAGTGTTTGTAAAAGAAGTGTTTTGTAAAAGAGAAAGAGTGTTGTGGTCTAGTTGAGATCACAAAGTTGTAACCTTTGTTCTTGTGGAGACAAGCTCTTCGGTGGAGCTTTGTTGTAAGGTGTAAAGCTACGGGCTTGAGGTCTTTGGAGGCCTAACTTGTACGGGATCCTAAGGGGATAGTGGAAACCCTTCACGGAGGTGAAGGCGGGGACTAGAGCTACGGGCTCGAACCTCGAAACAAATCACTTTGTTTGCGATTGGCTTGGCGTTCCTCTTGCTTAATTTCTTACTTCAATTACTTCCAATTTATTGCTTGTGAACTAACCTTTACTTGTGCTATCCTTACTTGTTTATTTTACTTGCTTTCAATATTTCTTGATACATTACTTGTGTGCATTTCATCATCGCATTTCATACTTGAAATTGTTCGATCACACCTCAATACAACACGGTTGCATTGCGCACCTCTAACCCATTTAAGGGGAATTGGGAGGAAGGAGTTCAGAACCTCGCAAGGGGTATTCGGCTCTTAGTCGTGTTTTGAGAGATCGTTGCATCACTCACTTAAGTAAAATTTAAAAAGAGCATTAGATTAGCAATTACACCTATTCACCCCCCTCTAGGTGTATTTCAGATTAGAAATCCTTCTCGGTGAAGGCGGGGACGTAGAGCTAGGGGCTCGAACCTCGGAACATATCATTGTGTTTGCGTTTGATCCATTATCTCTCTAACTCTATCTCTCTTTTATTTGTGCATAGCATCATTCATATCATTCATATCTATTTGCTTGTGTTGTGACTTGCATTATTTCATATTGCCTATATCTTATATGCTTGGTTGCTTGTGTGTGCCTCACTTATACTTAACCGCAAGAGCTTCATATAGCACCTCAACCCTTATCTAGGGGAATCAAGAGGAGTTAGTCCAGAGCCCTTCACGGGGAATTCGGCTACACTTGTGTGTTGTATTAAGTGTGTTGCAAATTTGTCTTAGCTTCCGCATTTAGTATCTAGATTAGCATAATCACCTATTCACCCCCCCTCTAGGAGGTTTTCATATGCATGAGTCTAAACAACAATCACCATCAATCTTGGACATGATGATGTGTGAGTCCAAGCAACAATCACAGAAACTGACCGACTCACAATTTCATCATGATTGTCATAACAACACTTCATCTTTTCAAGTCCTATCACAACAAAATGATGAACCTATCGACTATGAAAAGATGCTTGAAGTCATGACTCAGGCTAGAATCGCTCGTGATCATGAAATAGATATGATGGTTCAAACTTTACGCTCTCACCGTTCGGCCATTTCTGATGTCGCTAACCATTCTCTTAGAGCCGAAGAGTCACGTTGCTTTGGAAAACAAGATTCTATTTCAGTACAAACATTTGAACTTGCTCAAACTCCAAATTTTGAAAATGACATTGACAGTGTGACAAGTTATTCATTTCCTGAAATTGAACTTGAAAATGAATATGATCATGAACTCAACTTAGTGATTCAATTTTACTTCCTGATTCAATAATGACTCCGGTGTCTCCACCTGATTTCAATCTTTTCCCCGAGTCAACATTGGATCCTGTGCCAATTCAAAATGAAATTGAATCACCCATTTTTGATGATCATATTGAACTTGACCAATTTTATAATTTTGAAAATCCCATGGATAAATTGGCAAATTCTCATTTTTATGACATTGAACTCAATGAGAAATGTGACCTAGATTCTTAAATCTGTGATCAAGTTCAAATTCCCGAGTCAATATTGACTCCTGTTTTGTTACCCGACTTAGGTAATATTTTAAAGTCAGTTTTGATTCCCACACCTATCATTCTTGAACTTGAATCACCAATATTAAGTTACATTCCATTGTGGAAAAATGATTGTGGACTTACGTTTCAACTTTTTGATTTGGACCCACTTCTTGAACCAAACTCGACTCCTGAACCTTTACTTGATTTAAGTTACTTTCCTGAGTCGGTATTTGTTCCCGTACTTCTTAAGTCCAAGTCAATCATTCCATCTTTTCACACTCCATTTTGGGACAAGGCGGTTGACACAATTGACTCTGAAAATAATTATGAGATTTGAAATTTTGATGGGGTGGAATTTTTAATAAAAAATGTTCATACAGACATCATTTTAGTGGGTATACAAGAGAGATTTCTGGTGGGTTCCTCCGAATTTCACAAAAAGTAGATTGGGCCGCATTCCGTGGACCAATTAGACCACCACCGGAACCACCACCTTAAGGTAACATCTGCCTTCCCTTTCTTCTTTTTCATGCATACATGCATTCATTCATACATTGAGGACAATATATGAGATAAGTGAGGGGAGGGTTTACTAACATACTAACATAGGTAGATACTTAAAAAAAAAAAATTGAAAAAAAAGGGGACAATACTTTGACTTATCTTTTGAAAGAAATCTAAGTTAGTCTTAAGAATTAGGAAAATCATGATTAGGATTTCTAAAATCTTGGTCAAAATAAATAAATTGTTGAATTTTTAGGTATAGGAGGAGAAATTTAATAAGTAATTAGTCTTGATTTTTACCTTAATGAAATGTGCATACCTAATGCATATCTAGAATTCTAAGACAAAGACTCGTATGCCTCATAAAAAAAAAATAATTAAAAAAAGACATTCACTAATTAAGCTGGATACGTGTGCCTCAAGAAGCATAAATATTCACGCCTAAAAGTAATTTTATAAAATAAAGTCCTTGGTTTTGTAGCCTAATTCACTCGAATTTGAGTCCGTGGGGTGTTTTCTCACCCGGTGCCCTAAAACCAACCAGTTTGGGAGTCACCGACTTTAAGTTCGCTACATGGGTGGATTAGAAAGCCTAAAAAAACGAAGAAATATTATATATGTATTAACACATCTAATAGTCAATTAGTTAGGTATGAGGGCCTCAAGAAGCCTTGATACTTACACGAAAGAAAATTAGATGAGTTATACATATTAAAAAAATAAAATAATAATCATAATAATAATAAAGAGGCATGAGAGTCCAAGTTAAGGAATTCCTAGTAAAGATTCACAAGGATGCATATGACCTTTGGTAACGAAAAAAAACTATACAAAAATTCAATTTTGATCCTTACCTAAAACGAATAACAATTTATTATATAAAGACTAAGTTTAAGAATGAATAAAAATGATAACCCTAAAACTTATAGATTACTTAGTCTCTTCAAACATATTTCAAATATTTTCCTTTTTATGGATTTTGTGGGTATAATCCGCTGAAAATCCTCACGAGACAACACTCGTCCTCTAGGGTAACCTAGAGGTTTAACGGCTTGTTGCACATGCTAAGTGCAACCGTGATTCCTACGAAAGTGAGTTAGCTAGATTAGTTTTTCTTTTTCTTTTTGATTTTTACTCGAGGACGAGCAAAAAGATAAGTGTGGGGGTGTGATAGGTAGTAAAAAATGCATAATTGTCACTACATTTACTATCACATTTTCATATTTATTCCTACAATTATGCACTATTACTAATATTTTATTATTTAATGTGTGCAGGCCTTGAGTAAATAATTAAATAAAGAATAAAGCCTTAAATGAAGCCCAAAAGCCCATGTGCAAGCCCAAGTGCAAAAGTTACAATTACCAAGTGTAAAAGTTGCAATTACTAAAAGAAGAGGGAAGGGATAGACTTCTACTCAACCCTAAATGCTTGCAGGACAAGGATAAAGATAAAAGGAGGAGAGTACAAAGATAAAATTCGTTTTAAAAGATTTGAAAGATTTGGTTTTAGGGTAATTTGCTTCCCAAGTTATCCCAAATTTTCAAACTAATGAGTCGGCATACAACTTTTAGTAATGAATAACAATTTATTATATAAAGACTAAATTTAAGAATGAATAAAAATGATAACCCTAAAACTTATAGACCCTAAAAATGATAATGAGTCGGCCATAGCCGCGTTTCCGCGGCAAGATAGACGAGTCTGGCGATAAGATTTTTTGGGAGAGTTGTATTGGGACTCTACGTCTTCCAGCTCCTATAAATACCCCTGCAGAGCAACAGAGAAGGGGAAGAGTCGAGTACAAAAACAAATTTAGGGTTTTTCTTAGGCTAATTTGTAGATTGTAATTTAGATTTTTTTTATTTTATTTTTTGTAATTTTTAATTTTCTTTATGCAACTGAGAGGAGAGGATACTTTCATGGAGGAAGGAGATCAAGCTTGTACTGAGGTGACATCGGTGTAAGTAATCTTTTCTTCCATTGTTAATAAAATCAAATCGAAGTTTGTTTCTTTTTTCTATTCTTGTTTTATTTTTTTCCCTCTTTTGTGTTTGTGGATCCATATGAAACTAAGAGCTTCGAAGTTGCCTTCTCTTTGCATGAGCCGTTGATGGTTTATTGTGATGAATATCTATTTTCATGGTAGTATAGCTCGCCTTTTATTTGTAGTATAGATCGGGAATAGGGAAGATCTCATATTCCATGCTTCGTTCGCCTTCAAAGAAAGGTACATCATTGACACGGTTCCAAGGTAAGCAAACGCCAACGAGGTAAGTAAGTTTTTAGTTTTTAGTTTTCTTCCTTTTAATTTTAGTGTAAATCACCAATTCTCAATCTTTTTCACACTTCTTCATTGTAAATATCATTGTAAATATCATTGTAAATAACATTATAAATAAATAAAAGAGAACTTACTAAACAAGCTTCCATCGCTAGTCCGTCCTTGTGGATCACGACCCGCATAGCCATTTGCTATAGCGGTAGAATTGAGCACCCTGCACTATTGTTTTAAATTCTGAAATTCTGTATTTTTGTGCAGGTAAAAACTCAATCAGAAAGACTAAATAATAAAGATACCTGTAAATGGTATCGATGACGAATCTCCAATGTGTATCAAGTAAAAATATCTAATACTATGATATCTCAGATCTTCAACCTGAAAACGCAAACCCAGGGTCATCAAAAAGGGACCTAGTGAGTGGTAAAATAAAGAAAGCAGTAATATATATTATAATAATACAATCACGATAATAATATCTAATACATGGTTAAATATCAGTGATACAGTATAATAATAATAACGATTGGGAACAATACACAAGTGTCATATTTTAACATTATCAATACCTAGCATGTTATAATAATGTCATTACCACAATAGTATCCAAGGTTGTGTAATGAATATCAGCTTATATGTCTGGGCTGTGCTGCCACTAGGGGTGAGCAGTATTCGGGTATAACCGAAATAACCGCAAAAAAAACCGATACCCGAACCCGATTTTACCCGAACCGAAATATTTCGGTCGGGTTTCGGAGTCGGGTTCCAAAACCGAACCCGACCGAACCCGATCGAAAATTAAGTTAAAAAAAATAAATATATATATCATGAGGAGCCTAGCGATCGCGAGTCCCTCGCCCGACTTCTGTTCACTGTTCACTCAGTCTCTCTCTCTCTCTTTCTCATTCTCTCAAAATCGAAACCCTAATCCCCAATTTCCTCCGTCTCCGATCGTCTGCGCACACCGTCGATCAGCTCGAAGGCTCCGATCATCTCCTCTCGTCATCGATCATCTCGATCTCCGATCATCTCCTCTCGTCATCGATCATCTCGACCTCTTCGATCTCCGATCATCTCGATCTCTTCGATCTCCGATCATCTCCTCTCGCTGCTCCTTCGTCAAGTCGGACCGTCAATCAAGCCCAATCGCCGCTCCTTCGTCAAGCCGGACCGTCGATCAAGCACGATCGCGGATCGCCAGTTCGCCACTCCTTCGTCAAGACTGAAAGTCGATCAAGCCCGATCGCCAGTCGCTACTCCTTGCCCTCAGTGCCTCACCAGCCAGCTCACCTTCTCATCCGAAGTCCGAACTACGAAGACCATGTCTCCTCCTCCTTTGCCTTCGCAATCCATTGAGGTAAATCCCCTGGATCCATTTCCTAATTAGCTAAACAAGTAGCAATTTGCAAATAATGTACTGCTTTGTTTAATTCTGAAAATTTTGATCCTTTCAATGTACTATTTTTTTAATTCTAAAAATTATGATTATTTGATCTCTATACAGTATTATAGTGACTGTAAATTGTAATCCGGCCATTCCTAGATGAGTTTCAATTTGCTGGCAACTAATTTCAGTGTATTACAGTCTACATTTGATGTTATAGAGCCAACCCTTGATTGTTAGTTGCTTCAGCTTAGATTCTCACATTCTTTTTACATGGAATTGTTATCAAATTGGCCCTAACAGGTTCATTATTTCATTACTACTTGATGCTCATTAGTCTTAGTTAACACATATCAAACGTTTATGCTGCCTGGTTCTTTATTTTATCTTAAAAATTAATAACGGATAATTATAGGTCTGGGTTCTGTCTACAGATTTAACATTTAGTAATTAGTATTTTGGAAAACTAATTTCAGTGTAATCAGTTCATTTCTTTATGCAAATGCTAATATGTATTTATAATTTTCTGCAATGGCTAATATGCAGTTGTTCATAAAGAGCATGATTGATATATATAAGAACATGAAATGGAAAATACGAAGAAAAAAAGATCTTGTCCATAATCATTATTTACTATTAATTTCTCCAAATATTAAACTCTTCCATTTTTAATGACCATGATACTATATGTTATATCATATCATTATTTACTATTAATTTCTCCAAATATCAAAGAGAATTATATTACTAGTACTTTTTTCAAAAAAAAAAAAATCAATTTGCATGAGAGAAACTGAACACACAGAATAGTCTTTCTTTCCTAATTTTATGAATTTAGTGAACTGGCAATATATGTTGATATTTTTCTTTAGAGATAGTGGTTGGCTTTATTTGGAGGATTGAGTTATATTCTTGATTATGCTTTGTTGCATTTGTTGTCTTTTGCCTCAGAAAGAGTTCTCTCAGATGTTTGGAATTATTTTTCAAAAGTTTTTGAGCATAGTGTTTTGGTGTCTGCCAAATGTAATTATTGTAAAAGGTCATTTGCAGCACATCCTAAGCGAAATGGTACCACCTCACTTAAGAATCATATGGAATCATGCAAAAAACATCCTCATAATATCGACACACACCAAAAACTCATAAGTTTGACACAATCGATGGAATCAAGTGAGGGGAGTCATAAGATGGGTACTCTAGGAAGTTGGAAATATGATGAACAAGCCATAAGAGATGCACTTAGTAAGTTCATCATCCTAGATGAGCTTCCTTTTAAATTGGTAGAGGGTATTGGATTCATATATTTCATGTCTATAGTGTGCCCTAGATTTCGTATCCCATCTCGTTGGACGGTTCAAAGGGATTGTTATGAGCTTTATTTGAGAGAGAAGACAAATTTGAAGAATTTGTTGAAGGCCACATGTCAAAGGGCGTGTCTCACTACGGACACTTGGACTTCTATACAAAATATCAATTACATGTGTCTCACCGTACATTGGATTGATATTGATTGGAAGTTGAACAAAAGAATTCTCAACTTTTGTCCTATTTCTAGCCATAAAGGTGATGAACTCGGTAAGGCAGTAGAGAAGTGCTTAATAGAATGGGAGATTGAGAATGTCTTCACTATCACAGTTGATAATGCTAGTTCAAATGATAAAATGCTTCAATACTTGAGAAAGAAGATTAATAATTGGCGTGGTAGTATGTTAGATGGGAAATTTCTTCATATGAGATGCATTGCACATGTGATTAATCTTGTTGTGAGTGATGGCCTTAAAGATGTAGGAGATTCGATTAATCGGATCCGTTGGCCCGTGAGATATATTAGGCAATCTCCATCAAGGCTAGCAAAGTTTAAAACATGTATTGTGACAGAAAAGCTTGTATTTACTACTTCTTTATGCTTGGATGTGTGTACTAGGTGGAACTCCACCTATTTAATGTTGGCCGCCGCTCAACAATATGAAAAAGCTTTTGATAATTTTTTGAGGAAGATCCAAACTTTCGTACAGAAGAGGATAAGTATAAGCTTCCTACGGAGAATGATTGGGCAAATGCTAGGAGATTGTGCACATTGCTTAAAAAATTCTATGACCTAACATTGCGTGTGTCTGGATCTTTGTATGTGACAAGTAATACACATGTTGATGAGGTTGGTAATGTGCTTGTTGAGTTGAAAAATTGCATGCAATCAGATGATCTTAATATGCGAAACATTGCAGTTAAAATGAGAGAGAAATATGATAAATATTGGGGAAGTTGGGAGAACATGAACATGTTGACTTACATTGCAGTGCTTCTTGATCCCCGAAACAAGTTGGAGGTTTTGGGCTATGTTCTTGATGACATATTTGGTGAAGGTGTTGAGGAGAAGAGCAAATTTGTCATAGACACCGCAATTTCATTGTTTAATGAATATAAGGCCAAATATGAAACTATTAATCAAGAAGGAATAAGTGGGCAATCAATTAATGAAGGTTCAAGTGTTGCTAGTAATCCGGCCATTCCTAGTGCAAGAGCACGGTACATAAAGAGAAGAAGCATACTCAGTGAGGAGATACAATCGGAGTTAGAAAGGTATCTAAGTGAAGCAAGAGAATGTGAAAGTCCTAATTTTGACATTCTTCATTATTGGAAAGTCAATAGTGAAAGGTTTTCCATCCTATCTAAAATGGCTCATGATGTGTTGGCTATTCCTATCTCTACGGTGGCTTCTGAATCCTCATTTAGTACTGGTGGACGAGTACTTGATCCATTTAGGAGCTCCTTGACTCCTAGAATTGTACAATGTCTTATTTGTACCGCGGATTGGCTTCGATTTGTCATGGCAACACAAAAAAGGACAAGTGTTGAAGAAGATTTAGATGAACTTGAGAAGTCGGATAAAGGTATGCATTTGTATATAATGAAATCTCTTTGAATTTTGATTTCTTTTTTTTTTAAGGTGCTAATATTGTTGATTATATTTTGTTTTATCTCTTTCTTTTTCAGATTTAGGGAAGCTTGCGATTGAGCTTACAGTTACGGACTTGTGATTTAAAGAAGATGATAGTGATCTTGATGTGATTTGGGTACAATCTATTTCCGCTACTTCTGTATTTCACAGAAAATCACAAGTTCTGGTTAGCTTCCATCTAACTCTGTAATGATTTTTTTACATAAAGCTACAGGTTTCATGTTTTAGTTTGTGCCTCTAGTTAATAAGGAATAAGGTTCTCAAAATTTAATATATATACATATTTGTTAGACTGTTACAGGTTGACATATAAAGCCTGTTTATTTTGTTGTTTGGCAATTCCTTCCAGGCTTCCAGCAAATCACAAAGCGGCGGGTTTGGCTTTACTATATCAGCCGAGAGCAATACTGCCAGTGCCTGCGTTTAGATGTGGTCTGCCTTCATCTATTTTGGTCCGTCTGTAGTCTGTACCTGGTGGCTGCCCTGGTGCTGACCCTGTTGGCTGTTGCATTATAGTTCTAGTCAAAGACTCAAACTGCTGATTGTTAAATGTTAACTATTGGAAGTTTGGAACACATCAGGATGTTGTTTAAAAATTAGCCATGCTTTGTCTTTTTATTCACATTTTATGCTTTTGGAGAATTTTTGTTAGTTCATTACGATGATAAATTAATGTATCAAATAGTAATTTGCTGTTATTAACTGATGAGTTCATGAGAGTAGTATGGTTACTGGTTAGACTACCTGATTGATTTTTACTACTAGTTTCCTAACCGAAAAATCAAAAAAACCGAACCGAACCGAACAAATTCGGTTCGGTTCGATTCTCAAGTCTAATCGGTTTGAATTCGGTTATGTAAAAAATAGCAAAAACCGAACCGACCGATGCTCACCCTAGCTGCCACAAATAATAAGTCATTTTGGGGAATTATGTTGCTACAGTCAATATAGTTATACCATTTATATTATTCTCAATATGCGTGATATGATTTAGTATTAAGTGTTCCTAATTACTACAGTTTGCATAAGCAACATGTAGTAAGTTTAATTATTTTATATTTCATGCTTAATCTAATAATAACAGTAGCATAATGGTGACATGATGAATATGAACATATATATATGAAGTATGCAGAATAACCATACTATAACGATGTGATTATACGGTAACAATGTCTACAGGGTATACATGAACAAAATACATGCAATGCAGGGTATACATGTACATGAATAGTGTGTTACCATATGAAGTGTAACAAGTATCAGAAAGTGAAACATGTTATACAGATGACATAATAGCAGAGAAAATATCAGGAATAGTAACAAGTAAAAGTGAACAGTAATATACATGTATCAATCAAGTCAGGTTATTTATACAATAATAATAATCAGTACCGCCTGGTATTTTAATCAATCTCTTCCAGTGTCCCATTTTATTAGTAGTTAATACCAGAGCCCGCACTCTAGACAAATCCATCCGAACATGGCATACGGGTACCATTATCTGAATGAGAGGGTGACCAAATAACAAGCATTCCCGACGTCTCTATTGTTTATACCATTTTATTATGTTAATTGAAAACTCAATGGTCAAGGAGCTCTAATCGGGTGGTGTATCCCGTGCATACCCGGAATCACGACCTTAAACGGACCCCTGACTGTTAAGACCAGGGCCCTCCTCTAAGAGGGGAGCAGGAAACGAGAAACGGGAGCTCATGGAGCTATATACAATTGGTAGCCAGCACTACCATCCCCTGTAGTCGGATTAATATGGATCCAGTACATCCACCCGATAAGATCTAATCAATCGTCAAGTCTCCCCTATCCCCAAGTTATATTTCTTATATTTCAACTATACAATGTATCAAGAACAAGTACAGTACATGGTACATGTAACATAATAACAGGACATGAGCTCTGTTGATAGCATGAAACAAGATAATGGAAAACGAGAAACAAGAGATGTGGGATTCTAGAGGTGACCCCGTGGCTTGAATCCACGTGACACTTAGTTTCACACATCGCATATCAACAGTTCACATGTCCAGTAACAGGAATATCAATATCAATAACGGGAAACAATCATGTAACGGGAATACAAGATTATCTATGTAGCAATAATATAAAAAATGTTCCATGCAATAGAAATACAGATGCAATCAACGCATGTATACCGGTAAGTCTACATAATAGTGTGTAAAAACATGAAGTAACTGTGCACAGAGTATCCATGTAATGGTATCCTTTGTAATAGTGTATCTGTGTATCATTGGTCCATGAACATGCAATAATAGTGTCGGGTATCTCAGTATCTATATAATAGTGAGACATGTACATGGAACAACAATATCTAGTGTAACGTGTATTTACATAAAATATTGTGTCCAGTGTATTAGAATATTTGTGAAACGGTGATATTAGCATATGAAATAACGGTGTCGAGTATCCATGTAACAGTGACAGTATATTTTATGTAAACGTATTCGTGTGTCAGTGTACATGTAACAATATCTATGAATTGTGATAGATGTACATGAAATGGCTGTGCCGGTATATTAGTGATTCGGTAACGGTGACAGTATTAGGGTGATATAGTTAACATGCATTAGATTATATTAGTATTTGTTATATTATTATGGTTATATTTGATATCATAAGTGAAGTTTATATAAATTTCTATTTTCAAACTCTTCACAACCATTTTAATATATTAGTGTAGCATGGTATAATATATTTATCATAATCTAATAATCACGTATTACCAAATATATATATATAAATCCATCTGTACTTAATTTTAGATCAAGAAACAAAATAAAGTTATTATTATTTAGCAATTATCTTCAAATAACTATCATGCATATTCTATTTACAGTGACTTATCAATTATTGTATTTATTAAATAATATTCATAATGATTTACCGATAATTACGATTTATTAATTAAGGCAATCGATCAATTTCACTAAACGTGATAAAATATAATTTATAGAAGAAAAGCACTAAAAAACTGGCATGAAAAAGTACCTCTCTTTCTCACATTTGCAACGGTTCCAGAATCGTCCAATTCGGACATCAAATGCTCCAGATATTACCCGAACACTAAACATAAGAAAAATATGTTAAATATGAAATAAAAAGGTCTAAAGTGCAATTATTAGAAATTGCAAGGAATTTATATCTAAAATTACCTTTATTAATTTTGGATGCGGGTTTGGGTAGATAGTAGGCCGGGTTTAGATCCACAATCTATACCTTTTAACTTAAGTTATGGGCTATTGGGTTAACAGGTCAGGTTGAGAGGTTAGGGGATTTGGGCTTGGATAATTGGGTTTGGGTTTGGATTTAGATCCAAATCCATAGAGAGAGAGAGAGAGAGAACGGGAGAGATAACGGGGGATAGGGAACAGCAGCCAGGCCGTGGCGGCTGGCCTGGCTGGGCTGCGGCTCCGCCGACCCGGCGGTGACACCAGGTCGGCCGGCGATGAGGTCAGGCCCAAGCGGGTAAAGGAGGAGGTAAGGGTTGTCCCGTTGATGATGATGAAAAGGATGATAATGGGGTGAAGTGAATTAGAAGTGGTGGTGAATAAATTATTGGTGATGGTTGGCTGTGGAGGTGGCCGACATGCTAAAGGAGTGGTAGTCAGCCGGTGGTTTTGGTGGAGATGGAGAGGTAGAGAGATAGGGTAGGGGGTGTGTGTGTGTGTGTGTGTGTGTGTTGAGAGTGAGAGAGAGAGAGAGAGAGAGATGAAGATTGAAGTGTACAGGGAGAGAAGGGGTGAGGTGTTGGCCAGTTGAGTCTGGCTGGCGACGAAGTGGCTTGGCCGGCTGCGTGGTAAACAGAGGAGGGGGAGAAGATGGGTGAGTGGATGAGTGCGAGAGAGAGGTTAAAGATAGGGATTAAGAAAAAAAATGGATTTAAAGAGAGTGAGAGGGAGTGATTAAGAAGAGAGGGGGGAGGTGATTGATTGGTTGCTAACTTGAGGGAGAAGAAAACAAAAGTGGTTGGTTTAGAAGAAAGAAATGAGTATTATATTATTTAATTAACATTATTTAATTGGGGTCGAATTTGACTAGTTCCGAACGATTTTCAAAAGTTCCTTAAAATAGAGAATATTATACAGAGGAGGAATGTGAAATCAGATTCTAAAAATCTTCTACGATTTGAGATTTAAAATTTCTGGAATGTACCGCCAATATTGGGCGATACCGGTTTGATCGGAGTTTTGATAAATTCAAAAAAATCCCCAAAAATACACTAAAATAGAAAATATGATTTTAAAGAATAATTTAAAAGTAGGTTCTCAAAATTCAACTCTGATTGTAAATTAAAAATCTTAAAGTTTACTGTCGGTATCGGTCGACACCGAATTCGGAGATTTTTCAAAATAATCCAGAAATTTTTCAAAAAATTATGAAAAATCTAAAATATTAAAAAATATTATTTGAAACTGAAATTGACTCAATTTGCCTATCAAAAAGGTCAAATCAATTTTGTACGACGTATTGAGTACTGATACTGTGATATGTACATCAAGGATCAAGGGGTTACAATCTTCGTCGTGTGATTTTGATAATTTATTGATGAAAGATTCTGAGCAGTTAAGAAATTTCACTCATTGGTTACAATAATAGTTAATCAAATAAGAGCACTTGATGAAGATTTAAAAGAACAAAATGTAGTTAAAAATATTTAAGAAGTCTAGATCCAAAATTTGATTTTATTATCGGGGCAATTAAAGAAGTTAGAGATTTAACTAAATTGACAGTTAATCTGTTAGTAGGATCTTTGTTAATTCATAAAGAGATAATAAATAGATTCAATGTAACCGTTAGGCAAATTCTTTAGTCAAGGGTAGGCTTAAAAAGAGGATCAATTGGCAATTTTGAGAAAAAAATCTTTCAAGAAAGAATTTGAAATGTCAACTTTTAAGAAAAATAATAAGGAAGATGAAAAAGTCATGAGTGTTTTTATTGCTAGAAAATTGTTCATATTGAAAAATATTGTTGGCAGTAAAATAATAACGCTCCACAATACACTAATTGTAAAAAAATTTGGATATCTAAAAGAAAAACATTGGTACAAGAACAAAAATCCTGTAAACTTTCTAACAAATAGTTCAAAAGAGGAAGAAAATTCTGGTGATCCTTTACTTTTTTCACTCATGTAGAAAACGAGAAAAGTTTATAGTATTTGAATAGTGATTGCGTTAATCACATACATATGATAAAATTAAGTTTGTAAAATTAGAAAAAACTAAAAAGTCTTAAGTATGGATGGGGGACAATGAACAAGTATTTAAAAAAGAAAGTTATTATTGAAACAAAAAAGAGGAAATGCTACAATAAATATGTGATGAACCACCAGAGTTAATTAAAAATATTGTCAGTTTGAGCCAGTTGATAGAAAGAGGATTTTACGTCATATTTGACAATGACAAGCACATGACTTACAAAAGAGAAATAAAGAGTTGGTAATTTTAGCGATAATTACAAACAGTAAGATATTTTGCATTATATTTTCTAAACCTAGTATGAATACTTCCAACATCAATCATGAAGTTTTGCTTGTATTTTTTTGGAGTCGTTTTGTTTTGAAAAGAAACAAGTTCGACGAAAGAAGTCGACTAAACAGAAAATAAGGAAGCCATGAAGAAAAATCAAATTTAAAATTTGATTAATTTTTTAAAAGGAAAAGAAGCTACTGATTAGAAATGCAGTCACAAAAGAAAAAGTTAATGCAAGTAGACTTTACCATTGCATGAATTTTAAATGGAAAGGTAAAAAGAAGATGAAGTAAAGATTTGATCATAAATAAAGAGGAGACAAAGTTCTTGCATGAAACGACCAATTCGAGTAGCGATAATCAAAGAATCATTAACACACAAAAAAGGAGTTCAACTGCTATGTAAAATCAAAAATATGAAATATTCATGAAAGATTTGAATTAAAGAAGGCTAATGAAAATCATAATTCAAATGCTTATGAAAATAGAAAAGTCAAAAGTTTGAGTTTGTTTAGAATTTTTAGAGTCTCTAAAATTTAGTCTTACAGTCATAATTGTATTAGAATGAATTTAGGAGTTTCCTATTTTTTTTTAAATAAAGTAAGTTTTAGATTATGAATAGGAGTTTGGCTTTTGAGCTGAATTTATATTGTTTTTTCCTATAAAAAAAAGGCATGGTTTATATTTGTAACGAAGAAAAATAAAGAAAGAGTGAAAAAGAGAGAATTTTAGTTGAGAAAAATTTGAATAAAAATATTTTGTTTTTGAGTTTTTTAAATAAAATTGTGTTCTTATTCTTTAAAAATCAAGACAATTTGTGGGGAGATTTGAGGGTAAACTCATTCAAGAAGGCGATGAAGAGTGAGGCGCGACATCGATATTCGCAGTGGCACACACATAAATTTTATTCAGTGTGATCAAAAGATAACATAAAAAACAATTCAAAAAATATAATATATTAATATTTAAACATTTAAAATCATAACCTAATACAACTGATTATGACACTCTTCTATTTTCATATTTTTAAAGTGCAACATAATTTTTTTCATCATTAACATTTTTAAATATATCTCTTTCAATATATGTCACTAAACAATCATTCATAAACTCATCTCCCACTCGATTCTGATGTGATGCCTCCATAAGATTCATACCGGAATGAATTGATAGAATTTGATGGAGAGAAAATTTCAGATTTATCCCAAAATTTCTCCTACATAATTCACTCCTGAGTACAATACATTTAAGCAATCCTTAAAATTCTCTCTCAGTCTCATCTCTCCATCCCTCTAATCACGCTCTCACTCAATTCTTTTTTTCATCTCTAATGGTAGATGATGAGGCTCGCCAGGTCGCGACAGAGCAAGCAGTGACGACAATGGGCGGTGAGATGCCTATAGGTGAGGAGCCGGTAGTGCAAGTTAAGGGGAGAGCAGCCTTGGGTGAGGGCTTTACCCCATTCCACCACCCTAGTTGGGTGGTGGTGGATCAGATTTTGTCGTCGGTAGTCGCAACAGAGGCGATGCCAACGGGGTGGATTGACTGCAGAGGTAAAGGGAAGGAGGAGAAGGAAGAAGAGAAGTAGAAGAAAGTGAGGAAAAGGGTGGAGAAGAAGAGGAGGCGGCGGCAACAGCTTAGGTTACCACTGCTGGTGGTGCAATTGGCGAGACAACTCAGCCTGGGAACACTCAAGGAGGCGGCGTTGCGATGGCTAAACTCGATGCGGACCCGAGCACAACCCAAAGAGTAATATCACAACTACAACAGCTAATTTAAAAGTGTGATGTCACAAATACATTCTATACTGATTTATGAATTTTAACATTGTAGTTATACATCATTTTTATTGGTTTGGATTATTATGTTGTAGCTTGATGATACTCAATAGCAAGTAGTAACAGAAAC